>CAEFZX010018493.1:0-33201 GCA_903066825.1 Alfaro cultratus | reverse complement strand
AGATATATATATATATATATATATATATATATATATATATATATATATATATATATATTGAAACCTCTGCAGTTTTGTGCCACAAGCTGTGGAACTGAAAGGTTGATGCATCAAACAATTAAATGAATGTTGTATTTTAGTTGATGTCTCCTTTTTGGCAGTGACCCAAGACAGTTAATATGAGAAGTGTACAACATTAATCCTCATGTCTGCATGTGTGTGGTCATAACTGACATGTCCATGAATAAAAACATTTTTTTTGCCAGCAGCTTCTCTGACGTAGAGGAGAAGCTTTCCTTCCTCATCAAGCATCAGTTGATCGACTAGAATTTTGTACTGCTTTGAGAAATTCCTGTTTTGTTTGTTTGCTCTCTCGTGGAAACACAAAGACTTTTTAACTGTTTTTTTTTTTTTTTTTTTTTTTACATTTCACCCTCCTACTGGGGATTATTTCAATTTTGTCTTAAATGTCATTATGGAATTATGCCACCTCTACTCTTTTGGCTGATCATGTCTGAGTGCAAACAAAACATCTGACAACCAAGACATCTGTTCCTCAGAGAAAGAGACAAGTCAGAGCCTTTGTGTTTTATTAGATAGCATCACATAGTGATAGTCTTTGTGTTTGTTTTGTTGGCTAGCTCAGCAGGCTGGTGGCATTGTTTCTTTGCTGACAGATAACACTGGGTTTTGTTTGGAGAATAATCTGTAAATTAGACCCTTATTAATTTTATTTTCTTTCAGTGTGTATAAGTTTTCTGGATGTCTCATATTGTTTGTGATATCTCTGGTGTACATTATATAATTGAAAATGTACATGCTTACTAGGGAGGGACACTATATTACATGAATTTACATCTGAAGATGCTGATGTTTGCTAATTTTTAGTAAAAAGATTCAATACATATAGGTTGATTAATAGACATTTATTTCCATCTTGGTTAAGTGGTATTTGCTTGGTCATGTGACGGTGATGATGATGATGATGAAGGATTCTGCAGTGTTTCATTGAAGCAGAGAAGAAGTATCAGCTGTGTGGTCGTTTTCTCACTAATGCCTCAGTGATTCTTTGGCTGTCATTTTACTCACCTGTGAGGCTCAACTGGATCCTTTTCCTCAAGCAAACAGTTTCACTGACGCAGTACCAAGTGTTCTGTTTTTGAATTCATGATTAAAGTGTTGTTGCAAAGCCCAGTTGGAAAATGTGTAGTAATAAGTAAAGAAAAAATAGATAAAGATATAAAGTTGCTACTGAACGAACCCAAAAGACAAGGAGGAGGTATAGAAATCAGCAGTAAGTTCTCAAGGTTTTATAGTCACCATTAAAGTTATTTTGTCATGTAAAGCACTTTGAACTGCCTCGTTGCTGCAATATTATATATAAATAAACTCGATGTGACTGGTGGCAGGGAGTCTTTAAGGATCTATGCTTTACAAAATGTCTAGAAGTGTGAAAGTAAAAACAAGTTGGCTTCTGTAGTTACTCTGCTTGTGTGTATAAGAGTTTTTCAGTAGTTCAAGTGAAAGCTGTCAATAGTGCATGTGGGAGCATTTCATTGCAAAGTTTTCTCATTTAATGTGAGGACCATTGTTTTCACACAGTTTCCTTTTTTAAATGTCCCAATCTGCAGAAAGAATGGAAAGCACAATCCATCAGCAAAAGCATGAATTATAAATATGCAACAGCTCACAAATGTATAAATAAAGATTTATTTTCCAGACCATGCAATTTCATTTACCCAGTCCCTCTTTTACATTTCCCTTGGTCAAAAGTAGCAATAATTTATTCAAAAGGTCTACATAATGCACTACTGAAAGGCAAACTAAACATGCCTCCTCATGGTAAATATTGAAAATGTTTACGTTCACATGATCCAAATACTACAAACTGTATTCATGGCATCATTCAGTCTGAGGCGGACCTGCAGGAGTAGAAAAAAAGGCATGACATCAGCGTGGCATGACAACATGGAAACACACACACACGCACACACACAGGTTGGCTGCCAATGTGACTGCCACTTTCACCCTTTTTGCTGGTCAGTTAGCAAGGCTAACCATGCATGCAATGTCACTAACCTAAATGTAACCAGTAAACATGGCTCTTCATGGAACAACTCCATCTCCAGTCCTCTAGTGGCCTGTACAATGAAGCAAGTTCAATATATAAATCAAAAGACTAGAAAGGATTCCATTATCATTTTGAGATCAGACAGAGCTGATAGAAAGACAGAGCTAGCAGAAGCTAGCAAACACTACTTCAAAGCTGAAGTTGCTTCACTGGTTCCATCCTTGATTGTTGGAAACCCGGCCCTGAGGATTCCCATCTTCACTTTAACACCTAAACATTTTTCACCCTAAACGTAAACATGGTAGGTGTTCAGACAGCGCACTGTTCCTGACGGGGGCAGACTGTAGTGCATTTGGCTTGATGAGGAGAAGAAAACCACCATGACCTGTTCAGTGCAAAGTTACCAGCTTGATTGTTTTCAGTCAAGACAGGAAAAGGACCAATTACTTCCTTCTATGTGCTTCATCTTTAAGGCAAAGTAACATTCAAACAAATTAACATAGAATAAATGAATAAATACATGCATTTATTTAACTGAAATAAACTTTAGCAACATCGTATTGTCCTATCTTTTTTGCCATTAACAATATACAGACCCTCCAGTACATTCAATGAAGAGGTATTGCTTGAACCAAATCATCAGTAAAGATTTCTCTTATAAATTGCATATAGTATGGAAAAGATACACAATGAAATAAGATGCTTTCTCTTTAAGGGATGCAATGTGTCACAATACTTGACATCTAGATGTACAGAAAACCTAAAACTAAACTTCTTAAATAATCCTAATGAAAAGTTTAATGCAATTTATAGTTGACCTTAAATTGTCTCGGGTTCATTAGACTGCCAAAGTTTTCATGCAATGACTTTATTTTATTTATTTTTTTTAAAAGAATAACATATTTTGCTGTATTTTATAAGAGCATTACTAAGCATAAAAACAGAAGAATAATTGCTGGATGGGTTTTGTTTCCTCTGAAACAACACAGCTCCCATCTAAAACTCATTTGATATTCTAATGCTGTTATTCTATTCTCTTTTGAATGAAGGTCCAGACCTTAAAACAGAGGGACATATGGAGGATGTTCCTGTTAGTAGCTAAAGGGACTCTTTGATTGGAGGGAGGCATCACTGGATGTTTGAACGGTGAAGATGGTCGACCCCGGCTCCTGAGGCTTCCTGTTACACGGCCTTTCAGGAGACGCTGTCCTGCTGTGACGCCTTCACTAGAACAAACCATCAATACTGTCAACATCAATTCTTTCTCAGAAAACCAGATAATAATAAGCATCAAGTCTGCTCTAAGGTTATCCACCAGACAAGCCAAAAATAAACTATTTATACAGGTGACCAAAACCGTTCATTTGGTTGTTTGAATGAAAATATATAAATACCGAAACCAGCATCAGCTGAATTTTAAAAACTGATTGATCCTCTGTCGAAAAGCAGAATAAACATTCCTTATGATTCCTTGTGATGCATTCAGTAACACTAGACTGACTTAAATCCAGCACAACAAACATGTCCTCTGACATGAATTTTTCTCCACAGCATAACAAAAAGAACTGGAGTTTAGAAGCCTCCCAATAAAATCAAATCTGAATGCTGCCCCAGCAGAAGGTGGCACCTATTTATTATAGGCAGAATGAATATAGATAGGACTCTCAAATCAGATCAACATTCATAAATACGGTCTCATTGGGACATATTAGTAGTTATTGTGTGAATGAAGAGAAGTCAGCCTTTAAACACAGGCTGGGTATGAACAAACATCTGCAAACTTCATCTACCAGAAGGTTCTGCTTTCATCAGCATCACCCAGTTTCTCCTCAGACTGCACTGTGCTTGAATGAAGCATTCGCTCTCACAGTTGTCACATCAACATGGCGGCTGCTGCTGCTTTGTTCTGCTGGACATGAATGAATGAGAGAGTGAATTGTGTTGTGTTTTTACCCCGTGGATCTACAGCTAACATGAACATGTGGAACAGTTTTTTGCCCTGAATGGCTTTCAGGCTTTTTCACGTCCTTTTAGTTGTCGTTGCTCTATTTTTTGCATGTTACCGTGTCCTGTACGTAGAATAAAGTGAAACAAACAACAACAAAAAAAATAAAAAATCACTTGAGATAGAAATCTTGACATGCCATCAGTCACATATGGTACATATTATAATCTTATATTGTTTATGTACAAGAAGCATTCAAACAAAGTGGGCTGAAGGTTAGGTCAGAGTTACAGGCTGACTGTCTAAATAAGGATGGCTTGAGGAAGGGAAGAACATCTGGATCCGCTTGGATTGACAAGTGGAACAGAGAGGACAGAGTTGTTTGGCTGCTTCTCGGAGAGCAAACAGAGGGCCACGATGAAGGACAGGCTGAGCTCAGTTGAGTTGATCCTCATACTGTTTCCGGAAACAGTCACCAGCAGGAAAAAACTCCCAGCAGCGCTCCTGGTACATCTTCCATACATAAGACTCCTTCAAGAGAAACAGACAGCATGAGAAGGATTGCATCTAATTTTAGGACTTTAAAAGGACAAGATGTAAGAAAAAAAAATAATGTTATCAGAAAATATCCACCATGAAACATATCAGTGCCTATGTGGAATGAACTTGATCGTAAATACTGAGAACAAAATGTCCCTCAGATTGAAAGAAAAGCTGAGTGGAGAGGAGTTGCTTTACCTGGCCTGTGTGCTCAGTTTCATCTTTATTTATCAGATACATCAAAAAGAATCTGAAACACACAAACATTTATTACATGTTAGTACAGATGATGGAATGAACTGTGTACAGAAATAAAGAAGTTCATGAGGAAAAACCATCACTTCAAACTTAAGGGGGGATGTTACGAAAAACCAATTTCCATCATGTTATAACTTTATTCCTTCATCAAAAATGTACCTAAACTAATACTTTGATTCTTTCATGCACGTTTGAGAAATCCTCAAATTAAACCTTACTACCTAAAGCTTGTTTAGCTAGTAAGGTTATTTTTTTTATTTTGATTCCAAATGCAGCTTACTGATTGGAGGACCAGCCATTCAAAAACTCTACAGAGTTTAACACCGACCACTGTCTCTGAACATAATGAGATTTACAGGTTTTAAACTCCACAGGAAGAAAGAACATGTAGGAGTCACTCTTTGACCTTGCTAAAGGTCACCATCACAATAGAATGAGAACATGTGTTGGTTTTTACATTTCTTTACTAAATGTAAAACCTTTTGACATATTAGCACTTGTATGCAAATAATCCTAGTAATAACTGCTGCAGTGCCTTGCCCACTGAAACTTTGGCAAAGTGCAAGGCATCAGTTCAGCTGAAGGTTCCTAAGTAGCAGCTGCCTTCAAGCTGCAATAACAGGAACAACCAACAAAAGCACAGAGGAGCCTCTTATACTCACAAGTAGTTGGCTAAGTTGTGCTCTTGTAGTGTGTGTGTTTCAAACCCATGTGGTACTGTGTCAAAATACTCATTTCCTATTCCACAGATGAAGCATTTGGTCTGCAAGAAAACAAAGACAAAGGTAATAAGTTCTCTCCAACAATTTCTGATCTTCATCTCTGACATCTGATAGCAGTTAAGATAAAATTTGCATCTGCATATCAAATAAATAATGAAGCTGGTGGTATGGTGGAAAATGTGCTGGTGGCGCAGAGACAAATGTGTTTCTGGTGACTGTGTGTCTTCACCTCCATGTCTTCTTTGACTTGTTCTTGCTGGTCTCTCAGTTCACCAAAAGCATCAATGATCAAGCCTAGAATTGGACAAGAAAAATCAGATTTACCAGGCCAGTCAGCTACTACCGCAGCAGCACATTTTGACTTGCTCCTCAATACCTCTGCAGCGTTACAACTCAACAACTAAATCCAGTAGACCACAAGCAGCTGTCTTGCACTCAAAAACCGAACCCAGTGAACTGTTGAACTAAATAACAGGGCTGAGTGAATTGAACAACCCAATCTGTTCCTTTGCAAAGTCCTATATCATATCAGGTTAAGAAGACATCGCACATGCTCAAAAGCTTACTCAGTGAAGTAACTTAAGTGGTACGGCCATTTTTATGAAGGTATTTTTGGTGCAACGTGATGATGAATCCTTTTCTCAACAGTGGCTGCTGGCTCAAGTTTGTGGGGGACAGAATGGTGAATTCCAATTCCTCACCATTTGCATACGGCCCAGTCAGCATACCTGGGTGGAGCCCATATAGGTCTGAATATGTACTGCAAACCCATGTAGGGGTTTCCCCAAATCTATCTGGTTTGCCCAGTTAGAATTTGGAAACCCATGTGGGACCCATATTGTTGCCCTCATTTATCCCATGTGGGGCCCACCTAGGTATGCTGGATGGGGATTGGCTCTAAATCACACATGAATCATCTGATTTTCACCTAATTCGATGTCACTGACCTCTGTTGACCTCTAAAGAGGCAAATATTGGAATTTCACTCCAGTGCGCCCCCTAGATCATTCAGCAGTTATATTTCTCTGATACATCATCCGATCTGTACCAGATTTTTTAGTGCATCATCACGGAGCACTGCTGCACACATTGGTGTGGACAACCCTGTTGCCCCGCCCACTCAGAGAAGACCCTGAACATTATTGGGCGACTCCTCCTGTTTCACCCCATGTATGACATAAGACTGAAACCATATCCACTAGTTGCTGATTTCCACAGATGAAATGTATCAAACCTTACAGAAAGTCCTCATCAATGCACCACATAACAGGATAACAGGACTATAACTCCTAACTGGGAGGTCGGATTTTGGCCAAACGTTTAAGACTTGCCAACGGACTCGTACTGAACTGGACAGAAGGCTATTTGGAAGATTCGCCAAATGTGCTGCCTAGTGGACAGGCATGGGATTGGTGAGAAAGCGATGACAGAGGCGCTTTCTCGCCGCCATGACGCTGGAGTGGCGTCGAGCTGGGAGGGCCACATGAGGCGACTTGTAGGCTTAATTTTGAGTCACGTTCCACAAAAAAATCTGCAAATTGGACATAAAAGTTTTTGAGCTTTCTTATCTTCGTCAGTATGTGTTGAGTTTTCTTTCACCAAATTATAAGTTATTATGTTCTTGTTCAGTTTTCTCTTACTTTTGACCTCAGATGAGACAGTGCAGTGGTAACATCTTTTTGAGGCATTTTGTCCATAGGAGCATGTATTTGCTGCGTCCCTCACCCTGTATGATGGCCAGCAGGATTACAATGACAAAGAAGAAGAATGTGATGTCAAAGATGATCCGGTAGATCTCGTACTCATCGCCCGCAGGATCCTCAATTTGGTCGCCAATCCCTCCGCCTGCTCGAACGCCCACATACATGTGAAACATGTAACACTGGGCAAGAAATGGAGAGAAAGAAGGTGAACAAAAAGTGTTTTTTTTTCTAAAATTGTTTTAGCTGTTTTGATCTGTTTTGATATTTAATCTCTAATATTAACTCTCTTCTGACCTTCAAAGAACAATTCAAAACTCCTCTGTTGAAGTTAGCCTTCTCACTTTACTTTTTTAGTGGTTTTGTGTTTTATTGCTATCTTTTGCTGTTTAGTTTGTGTTTTAATGTTGTAAACTGTCCTTGGGTATTTGATCAAGAAGCGCCATATATTGGTTTTCATTATTTAAAGGCACAATGCACATTAATTAGCAGTATTTCAGTTCATCACTGTAGTTAGGTGTGTAGACATACAGTAAACAAAAGAAACAGAGGTTTTTGATGTTAATAAAAGGCCAACATTAGTAAACTATTAGATGACAAAAAAGGGACAGAAACAATTATTTGTCAGTCAGTTCTGATAAATATTTAAAAGGAAAAACATGTAATAAAATAGGAATTTACATGACAACATCTTTGCAAAGTAAGCTAGGAAACACAGGCTTTAGTTAGGAATGTTGTACCAAAAATTAAACTAACAGAACGCAAAAAGTATAGTAAAATAACTAAATATGAAGTATATTGGTGCATAAGTAGATGCCAGGAATGTACAGATGACTTGTAAAAGGGTCTTGATTAAAGAGTTATGTGTCATAGTACAGGAAAGAAACAGAAAATATCTTTGAACCAAAATGAAGAGATGGAACAGAAAATAGGGAAGAAAAAAACAGAGCCATTTTCCTCCAGGCACATGGGAAAAAGAAACAGAACAGGAAGAAAATGATCAATTCACTCCACTATATAAACTGAAACCTGAGGCAAGTGACTCCATGACTACAGACTTCCTCTTGTTCATCCCTCTAAGCTCCACAGCTCCTGTCACCTTATCGCGGTTTAATGCAGGCAGAGCTGCCACTATCGGCTCCTTAATAGGAAACCAGTTGCTCCGTCAACTGCTACGGGTGGGTGACTAAAACGGATTAGAGTGTGTGTCCCAAAACGTCTGGGTGACACAAGGTTCTTCCTAACTGCAGAAACACAAACAGGCAGATTCCTTTTTATAGTGATCTCTTAAACATGGCAGAGAACAGACAGTTACTGCCTATATGTCCATAGATATTCATTAAAATACGTAATTCTAGGGCTTTTATAATCAGAGGACACAATAGTGTAGCAGATTATCAGCAGCAGAACCAAGCATGTCTGGTTCCAGGCCTGAAGGCTCTGACCCCTGCTTCTCCCACCATAAATGGAGGCCAATGATCCTGTTAAGACAGGCGGTAAGATACCGACTGGCCTCAGTTCCACAGTGGTTCATTCAGGAATCAGGCAGAAAGCCAGACATCAGTAAAACTTTGCTCCACCAGCTTGTTTTTCTACAGGATTATATTAACATATTTGACTTTCAGCACAAGTTCAGACATGATTTGTGTGCAGTCAATCAAAACCTATGTTTTATTGAAATATGTTCACACCTACTTCATATTTCATTATGCAATTGTAGTTTGGAGAAGTAGTAACTGAAGTGTTTTTATATACACTGTATCATGTCAAACATTTTTGTATTTACATTGTTACTGTATTTTTGTACCATCATGCTGCATATCTATTCCATGTTCACTAAGTTTATAGTAGCCAACATACATTTTCATTCAACAGTTTTTCAAATTTTAGACTGTCATGGTCGCAACTATCTTTTGACATTATGTTCTTAAAAAAAAAAAACTTTCATTACTTTAGATTTTCTAACTGATCCACTCCAGCAGAAAATACAGGAATTCACTTAGATGTCAAAGTAAAAGTAAAAGTGACTGCAGTTGTTTGTTTTTATTCAAACTCATAACAAATACAACCAATGAAAGTGGAGATATTTATCATACTCACTGTCAACATGTCATCACACTTCATGTCTGGAAGTTCTCCATCTTCACTTTTGTTGTAAAACTTTCTAAAGAAGTTGAAGGCAACCACTGTGTAAAGGTAAACCACCACTGCTAACAGACCGACAGTGAGCACAAGCTGGAAGACAAGAAGGATGAAAACACTACTTTGATGGCCATCAGTGTCAGAACATTTATAATTCCATGATATGGAGATTTTCATTACTGATCAACTCTAACTGAGCTGGAACGTCTGTGCTGAATACATCAGGATCCTGGTATAATGTAGAAAAAACATTCCTCCAAACGAAAGAGGCAATGTTCAGGTGGAATAAAAAAAAAAAACAGTTTTTATTTATGCACATGCTGCTCCCACAATATGCCACCCTGGGCAGTTGCCCATGTCCTCCATATCAGAAACCAACAGGAAACACAGCAAACCTCCTGAGCAGAGAGTCTGCAGTCAATGTTCCTGTTTCTACAAAACACTTTAACATCCTTTCTAGATGGGAAAATCTATTTTTTCTTGTCACAATTTTAATATGTTATGTATTATTGGTTTTTTGAAGAAGTTACATTACAGGAACCTATCTATAACTTGACTGAACAAGTTAAGTTTTTTTTGTGTGATTTTCTTGAAAACATGTGAAGCTTGGTCACTAATTCATATTCATTCATTGTGAGTCATTTGACTCCAAGGGAAGTTTAAAATTTCCTTTACAAATATATCCCAAACTATTAAAACTAAGCTTAAAACAGCCTAAACTGAGTTAACTATACGCTAAACAAAGGCTAACACAAATAACATGTACATTATGTTGAGACATTTTATTGAAGTATTTCACAAAACATAATTAACTGCATGAAGATTAAAACTCAATCCAAGACTTTTCTAACTTTTAATTTTTAACTTCTAACTTGAAGAAATGAAATGCAACTTTATTTATTGCTCTATAATTACAATTAGAAGAATTTTCCTACCACCATTCTTTGCTTAGAACAAATCCTGTAAATGGTTTTATCATATCAGTGACACTTGTCTACTTGTCTGTATACAAATAAATCTATTCAATTTTATTGTGCTCAATCCTTCACACTTTTTAAAGAGGCTAATGTGACAAAGTCGAAGTTGAAGGTCATTATCCATAGCTGTGTGGATAATGACTGCAGAGACTCCTAGAATGACGTCTAGGAGCCTTTTAGCCTTTATATTAACAAACGTATTACACGCACAAACACACACAACCTGCTTACCTGTTTGCCATTATGTGTGACTGAAGAGAGGATGGTCCGCAGGGTCTTGAAGCCCATAGCAATGTCCAGCAGATGGGCAGCAAAGAAGAAGTTGTTATAGTGACCCAGGATGGACATGGTCATGTACCAGGCCAGATACAGGAAGGACTGCAACGAGGGGACAGCGCCATGGTTACGGAGTGATGCAGGAACCACACTTATGTCATGATATCGTATTTATAAACAATATGAAAGGAGTTTTGGATAAAAAGTTTTGGATTTAAAGTTATACTTGTTCTTGCACTTTCCTATAGGTTTCAAACATCAGAACTAACCTCAGTTAAAATGTTTAATATAGATGTGAAAATAGATTCATTTCTTTTTCAGGCATGTCCTGTGTTACAAAACGTTTTGTTTAGCATTACTAAGCAAAACGGACATGAAAAAGGCCAATATCTGTCAAATATGAAGTGCTTAAATTAAATATAATTATTATTAAACCTTGATAGGTGTGTGAATAATGACTGAATATATCTGATTGGACTGAACTAACTATATACTGAACAAAAATATACAAAAATGTTATGTCAAATATTGTTGCCATGTGGAGTTAACAACTGTAACTCATTTAACTGTAACTGCATTTGCTGACATTTTATTGTACAAAAGTAATATTTATCTTGATTTATGTATAATTTTTCATCCAATTTGCTGCCAGTA
This sequence comes from Alfaro cultratus, assembly GCA_903066825.1. Classification (NCBI taxonomy): domain Eukaryota; kingdom Metazoa; phylum Chordata; class Actinopteri; order Cyprinodontiformes; family Poeciliidae; genus Alfaro; species Alfaro cultratus. The sequence continues at coordinate 21,916 of CAEFZX010018493.1, read as the reverse complement.
AGCATTACTCAGTGAGTTGTTTTTTTATGCTGTACATGGGTGGTCAATGTCCAGTGGGTGATCAGACAAAATAAGCAACAACTGGACAATCCTTGGACTGGGGACAATAAAAGGCCACCCCAAAATGTCAAATTGTGTCACTAGTCATAATTCCTCAGATGTCGCGGGTTATGCCGGAGCGTGCCATTGACATGTTGGATGCAGGGATGTCCACCAGAGCAGTAGCTGCACGGCTCAATGTCCATTACTGGTCCACAGGCCGTTTAAGAGTTGGTTTCCAACAGACTGGCACTATTGCAAATCAACCTCATCCTCCACATGTGACCACTCCAGCACAAGATCACCACATCCGGCTCGTCCATCTGCAAGATCGGCTAAGACCAGCGACACACACAGCTGATGAGACTATTGAGCTGCACAACAGACACATCACACCTCAGACTGTCTGTAGCCGCCTACGAGAAGCCAACTGGGACAAAATCAAATTCCTCAGTGTGACCCTTATCATGTTCAAAGGACTGTCAATCCTCTATAAATGAATGTTATCAATGCCGATATGAAGATCAGTAATTACTGAAAATATAGCTTGAGTTTCTCTATATATTGCGTAACCCAAATATTCATAAAACTCATATTTGACACGGGGCCTTTAAATTTTTTGTTCAGTGTATTCCTGGATATTAAAATGAATCTGATATTGTGAAAAGCATCTGAAAACCCACACAGGGTTTTAAATGTTTAGACGCTGTCTCTTTGTGCACATGGCTGCTGGAATACTTACATTATCAGTAAAAACAACCCCAAGCTTCCAGATCTGATACTTCACATCGATGGAGTTGAGCCTGTTAGGAGGCAAGACAAGGTTGGCTGTTCTTCATGTCCATAAGAAATAATCAAGCATTTTATGTATTAAAATATGAAATCTATGGGTGATACTGTGCTTGCATCTCTCACTAGTGGCTTCAGCATGTACGATTCTAAGGAAGAAAGTGAGGGAACATGTTTCTTCTGTGTTTTTTCTGTAATATTCAAAAGTTCAATAAAGAAATTGATGGAAAAAAATTGAAATCAATGGACTGATGCCAATAACCTTTTTGATAAGAGCTCCGTCCTTAAAGTGTCTGTAAAGCTACTGAATTTTCAAGCATGGCTGCTAGCTTATTCAAAACTCCAGATCATGACATCCCAGGTTATTATGTAATATTAGAATGACCTCGACATGCCACCATTTTAGGTGAGTAGGAATTTTAAGAAATCAATTATATTACAATCAGTCCAAATGACAGAAAGTACATCTTCCTGTTTAAAGAATGTTGAATTGTAGAATAATTGGAAAGAAAAGCTTGAAACCTCCAGACTACATCATGTTAATTATTCATCAATATTTAGCTTTTATTTTCCTGCTCTTAAAAGGACACATACACACATTGTTGGAGTAAGACACTTACACAGCGGCCAGTGAACTGTCTTTCCTGGGTTTTCTTTTCTTGTGAGCATCACTGAAATCCAGAGCAGCCTTGTCCAACCCCAACAGCTCACTGATGCGGTCATGGCCATAAAACTCCCCATACTTATCCATCACCTGCACAACATAAAAGAGTGTATAAAAAAATGTCCAAAATTCATTCAGTTAAACTTCACATCTTCGTAAACTCCTTTGCCTACCTTCCTCTTGACAAACTTATCCCAGTAGTTGTTGGGGAAGGATCTGAAAGGACAATGTTTTTATGGAAGTGAAGAGAAGTGTAAGTGGTAAAAAAAGAAGAAGATGAATGAATATTAACAGATATTTTCTGGTTCTTTTTGGTCCGGTTCTGATCCACTCACTGTGTGTTGATCACAAGTCTGTCCCACTGTCCTTTAATGTCGTCCTCAGATGGTTGCTCAGTGATGTAAAGGCCATCAAATTCAAGCTTCCTGGCCACTTCCTTTTCACGTTTGAAGATTACCAGTGGAACCTACATGAGCCGCACACAGCAATACAGGACGGCTTTGTTCAAATTACTGAAATATCACTAAATGACTCAATGCAATCTGCTGGGTTTCCTTAAATAGAAACATTTTAAACTACTTTGATTAAATAACTGAGCATACTGTACTGTTTGATAACTAGGATCAGTGGAATCTGTGTGATTGAGTTGGGATGATGTTTTTGTAAATTTCCTGGAGATGACATTGCTTGTGAACTGGTGGTATAGAAATAAACTGAATTGAAATATACTGCTAATATGAGGAAACCCAAACCAAGCAAGGCTTTTTTTTGGCTTTATTTTGTAATTTGCCAATCTTACCTTCAGACAGTAGTAGCCGATGATGCAGAAGAAAGAAATGACGGTGTGGAGAATAGCCAGTATCCGCAACATGGGCTCCATGTATCCGCTGCTTTCCTCCAGAACAAAACGCACTGAGACCGGCTTCAGAGGCTCGCCCGTCTCATCCGACACCTGGTCGTTTGATTCCAGCCTTTCTCCAAGCACTGGATCCCACTGGACACTGCTGTCTGCATGGCTGCTGGTGTGAACAGCTTCCTTCTCTTCCACCAGGGATGAAGAAGTAGAAACCTGGCAGGAACAAGTTAACTAGCTTTTTTCACAACAAAGTAACAATAACAAAAAGACATTAAAAAAAGAGAAAGAGAATACTGTTTCCTTTTCAGGAGGGAAAAGGGAAAACAGGAAAACCATACAGTATGTTTACAATCTAATAACTTCTTCAAACAACAGTCTGCTTAGACAGTTTACATGTGGATAACAAAGTACGAAACCTAACCCAACAGTTTTGTGTAGTAATGCTGCCTTTTAAAGCATTCTGTAATACTGATACTCTTTAGCTTTGGCCTGATTTTTTGACCTCTGACCCATGACCCCGGCTTCTATCCATGTCAGATGTTTGCAGATCATTTATTATCACCCTTAACTATTCAAAGCCTTTTTAACAGAAACAATTGTTCTTAACAGAAACAATTGTTTCCAGTTGTTTCCGCAATAGATTGTGGTAACTGGATTAGAGGGCTAAAAGCCTGAGGGTGTGTGTGTGTGTGGGGGGGGGGGTGGCGGAGGGCCATGTGTGAACGGTGCCCCGTGTTATTTTTGGGTTAGGTTTAAAACTGAGGTGTGAACTGAGTTAGGGTTAAACTGTAGAAATCAATGATAAATGAATGGAAGTCATTGCAAAGTCATAGTGAAGAGGCGTGTGTGAGAGTGTGTGCGTTCCTACCATAGCCAGTTCCCTGTTACCTTATAGAATAGAAGTATAAAATTAATTGCAAATGCAACAAACAGGGCCAGCATCCTCATGTTGTAGAAGTTTCTGGCAAAGTAGTTCTGTAGGGACGACAGGAAGACAACGGCAGATTGTTGATTCTGGAACAGATTTCTAATATGCTTCACATCATCTGACTGAATGAGAACATTCTAGTCCCTACATGAAAGTATTTCTTCTTTGGTCAGAAAGACCGGAAAGTGAAGGACAGGATGGGACAGAACAGAAAATGACGGGACAGAAGTGTTGGTGATACCAGCAGTTTCCTCTGGTAGGCCAGGATTTTCTTCAGGACGGCCGACTCCTGTAGGTCTGGTTCGTCAGACTTTGAGTTGTGATGCTTTCTCACTTTTGATTTCATCTTCTCATTCTTCACTTGTTTCACCACATGTTCCTCTCTAAAATCATGAAGCAGTGATTAAGGCTTTATGCTGTGTGTCCGTATTCATCTATTTCTCTCGTTTTTGCCCCCCCACCCTCAAAGTTGTTCTTATGATGGAATAAAGACTTTTACTTACTCTGACATTTTTTCAGGTTCAGCTTCAGCTTCTGGTATTTCTTCCTTCTTATCAGAGGGACCACTCTTTGACTAAAGCAGAAAACATGATTAGAAAATATGCAAGGTCTTACAAAAGTGTTCACACCCCTCTATGTTTTCCTACATTTGTCATGTTGAATCCACAGCATATTCTTTTTTCTTTATTAGTACAACAACATATCTCAGTGAATAAATGTATGGTTTTAATTTTATTAAACAAAAATTGGAAATGAAGTTATCTTTTAATTTGACCAACATGTTTCCTCTGACCAGAGGGGATATTAACGTTTCAGAGTGACCCACAATCTGAAATGTGTGGGTTTCAGAGTGTGGCTTTAGGGTGACAAATACATTAAAATATGGGAAAGACAGCAGTGGTTCTAGCAATTCGCCCATTATAAAATACAGTTTATATGAGCGAAGACAGCAAGAGATAATAAGTCAGCTATAAATGACATAGTTGATATATCTTAAATTACTCTAGACAAAGAGTGATAAATGAACAAGAAGTAGTTGATGTCTGGAGTATTGAATTTAGTTCTGAAGGTTTAGAGGCTAAACTATAAACATGAACTGACTGATACAAGAGCTTAGAACAAGTTCAGGGTGATCCCTGCACAGATGAATATACATAATGAATAAACTCAAAGTAGAAAACATTTCATTCACCTGGTGTCTTTGTCTTAGTTCTGGCTGTGGAGCAGGAGGCGGAGCTGAGGGGGGCACTGGGGAGTTGAGGAGCTCTGTGAGGGTAGCGTTGGGGTTGTGGGGGGTGATTTTGTACTGTCCCCCCTCTCTTCTCAAGTCAAGACCAAAAATGTCCGACAGCAGCTCAGTTTCACTGGTATTAACTGCTAGATCAGCCAGGTCCTCCTTCGGGGAGCTGTGCTCAGACAGCCTCTTCTCTCTCTCATCTCCTTCACCGCGAACCTCGTCCTGGGTGGGGTCAGGCATGGTGGCCAGCAGTTCTGACACCTGTGGATGGAGACATTTATTTATGAATAGCTGATGCAAAATCTAAATAGTTTTTTTTTTTCAACCATTTTTACATTTATTTTTAAATAAATAACCTTGACAGCTTTGGCTCCCTCTACTAAATTCCCTCCCATGAAGGTATTGTAGAAGATTCTGCAAAATCCTCGAGCCACACTGAAGGTCACATGGAGGAGACCCAGCAGCACTGACCAGTAGAAAGACACCAGAGTGGTCACCAGGTCTTTCAGTGTCATGTTCTTGATCTTCTTCATTTGTTTCTTTAGACTCTTCATTGACAGCACCTGAAGCAAAGAACAAAGCCAAAGCTCAGGTCACCGAACACTCTGCTGCACATCACTGTGCCCCTCGAGGTGGACTCTGATCTGAACCTTCAGAGCCACTTGAAGAACGTTACAAAGCCAGCCTTCTATCACCTGAAGAACATTTCATTAGAGAACTAATGTCTCAACAAGATCTAGAGAAACTCATCCATGCGTTTATCTAGTCGCATTTGTTACTGCAACAGTGTCTTCACTGCCTGCTCTGGATTAAGAAAAAAAAAAAAAAACAAGCATGGAGAAGCAGCCTTCAGCTTCTGTACACCAAACTTCCAGAAAACTGCAGCTGAAACACTGAGTTCCTTTAGACCAGTCCTTCTCAATTCCAGTCCTCAGGCCCCCCTGCTCTGTATGTTTTAGATGTGACTCTACTCCAGAAAAGCTAATCCAAATGATTGCATGGCCTCTTCTGCAGCCAATAAGCAGGACCAGAATTGAGAAACAGACTAAAATTCAACCTGTTTAGAATTGCTTTTTGAACCATAATAAATGAAACATTGACCAACATTTGATGTGTATTGATGATTTTGATGATGACACTCAACAAATGCTATGTTTATTAATTGCTTCATATTTCATTATCATATTATGTTTTGTCATATAAAGCATTTGGAATGGTCTTGTAGCAAGTTGCGTTCCAGCAGACAGACAACAATGCTTTCACCGTCTCAGGTTTAATTTACATGTTTTGTCTAGGTAAAGATTAGAATAATTTTTTTAATTTGTCATGCATAAAAATAATATTTACATAAGACTGCATTTTTTCATTACGGAGACTTCATATATGCAAAGTGAGGGAGACACTGAATCAATATGTATTTGTATATATGGATATACATGTTAACAAATTGGCAGTGAAGGAAATGTGTGCTCCCACCTTTATGAGCAACATGACGTTATAACGAAGGGCGATTAAAGCCAAGCGCACAGTAGACACAGAGAAGAAGCCCATGTCAGGGTTTTCTTCGTCACATTTCTCTCGCTCGCTCTCCTCTTTCATAGCTGAGCGCTCGCCAGCATCGGACATCTGCGCTGCTAGCTGCATTTCAAAGATGGTGTCCTCACAGAAATTCACAAACAGCTCCATCTTCTCTTTCTCTCCACCTTCATTCACCACATCGAAGATGAACTGGCGTTTTGATTCTTTAACCTGCACACGCCGGAGGGATGTTTAGAGAAGGTTTCAGGGTTAACAGACAGATCTTTGATCATCTGAAGTGATGGATTGCTAAAAGCCTTTTCACCTGAGGTTTCTCCCATTGTGTCCGACTGGACTCACTGATTTCAAAGTACACCCGCTCAATGCGCTTGGCGCTGCCCATGATCTCAATCCGGCCCAGATATGGCTGGAAGTAGTTGAGGACGCTCTCGGCCAGCTCCAGGAAGGTCTGCAGGCGGGTGTCATGAGGCATGTGCTCGGACAGATTTGTCAACAAAACTGCCACATTGAAGCCAATGTCCTGAGTAACAAAGTGAAGAGTAAATATGAAATTAAACCTTTATTGCTTTTAAGGATGTTAGGCATAATGGATCATGATGGAACCAAAAACAACTTAACTTAAAAGTTTGAGAAAACTAAATGATCCAACTCTTGTTATTTAAATAATCCCTGGGTGTGTGATGTCTGGCTGAACTGCAGACACAAACCATCCTGGTGAAAACCAGCTCCTTGTTCTACGCTATTTGTTTCACCTTGAGGGTCTGAGCTCTCAGCTGTTAAGAAACAATTGTTTCTTGCGGTCCTAGACTCTGTTGAAGTTTGAAATTTTACCCCGTAGCTAACGTTTGTCCATGACATATGTAATGCACCAGTTCTATGGAGTTTACTGGAAATTACCTGCACTGTGATCAATCATCACGGACTGAACAGCTTCTTCCTCCGCTGCCATTGCTGAAACTACAGGCAGACTGCAATTCTAAAACGGAGGAGAAACTCATCATCGTTCACAACTTCTCCTTCTGTCCACTGACTGACCTGGCAGAAAGTCTAACTCCATAAATCAAAGGGAGAAATCCCTTTGATTAGGTGAGATCGAGTGGAATGTGTAGACAATTGCCAAATTAGGCAAAAATGTTTGTTAAGGGTTTTGTTTGCCCTTGGGGTTATTATGGACATTTTGATTCGTTATTTCAATAGCTGATTGATTTGCACAATTTTTTTTCAAATATAGCTTCTTTCTCTTTGAATTGAATTCAGTTCCATCCATCCATCTGTCTGGAGGCTAGTGGACATTGGGTTTGGGGCGGAGTACACCCTGACAGGTCGCTACTCCATCACAGGGCAACACAGAGTTCATGGGTGCATGAACAAGTCCACTATTTAGACAGAATAATCAACAGTCAATTTTAGACTGTGTGAAAGAGCTGGCTCACCCAGAGAGAACCAACATGGAGGACATTCAAAGTCCATGCAGAAAGACCTGGAATTCAAACCCAGGACGTCTGCAACAATGCAACCTTCAATTCAGTTCAGTTTATTTGTATAGCAGCAATTCACATCATATCAAGGCACTTTGCAAAAAAAAAAAGAAAGAAATGTCTTGTTTGTTCCTTGAGGTTACAATAATTCTGTCAATTGTAAATGTGTTGGAAAAATCTTTCTTTGAACCAACTTAAAAAAAAAAACTATTATTCTAATTTGTTACAGCTAATTTTAATAGTTTTGCTCAAGCTATAATTCTGATATGATTTCAGTCAAATCAGAATTGTAGCCTGAGCAAAACTAAGAAAATTAGCTGCAACAAATTAGAGCATGTTTTTTAAGTTGGTTCAAAGAAACAGTTTTTCAGTGTACATCCAATGCTCTGTGTTCTGACTCACCTTGGCCGGTTCATGAAAACGCATCACAAACTCCTCATAGTCCAGAAGTTCATTCTCATCAGTCTCAGCACAGGAGAGGAGGAAGTCCGTTTCAGACTGGGTGTAGTGTTTGTGGCTCTCCATGGCTTTGTGGAAGTCCCTTTTGGAGATGACACCTGTAGGTTCATACATTTGTTAATCACAAACTATTTCCTCCATGCAAAATACTCTGCAAAAAATGTCAATCCAGCACATTTCTCATTAGGGCTCATTAATAACTTGTTCAACACAAAAAGTGTTCAGAGCTTTTTGCCTTTTCCATCGGGGTCGTACTCCTTGAAACCATCAGAGGAGGTCAGGTCTTTCAGTTTCAGGAACATGTCAAAGAACTTGAGGATCATCTCCACGTTGTTGGACGATTCCACCAACATATCAACCATTTGCTTGCCAATTGTCCCATTTACTACATTACCTGTGGAGGTGACAGTGAATATTTTTAGACAGGATTTAACAACCATTAGTAGACACAGCATACCTCAACACAACTAATGTATGCATCTGCTGTTTCTATCTATAACATAGATCTAGACTAAAAACCCACCTGTTTAGCTTTTGAAACATCATACATGAAACATTAACCAACATTCTGACGATGGTACTTGACAAAATGCAATGCTTCAATTGTTGACTGTGTGTTCTTTGACTTTGTATTTTTGTGTTTTTACTTTGACCTGCCTTGCTGCTGAAATGTGCTATACAAATAAACTTAATTAATTGATCAATCTACAATAAGTCATACATTATATTAACACAACATATGAACATAAATATACCTTCTAGCATAGACAGCAACATAACCACCATGTCTTTCTGCAGATCCATCAACTCTTTCAGTAACTCAATCTGACTGGAGTCCTGAGAGGAAAGAGAAGGAACCATGTTTGATCAGCCTGGAACCCAGTATTTACCCACTTTACCAGGCTAATTAAAAGAAGCTACAAATTGTTATTTAAATGCTTAATCTCACACAAGCACAGCAAAGAAATGCAAACATTCAATCTACTCAATTAACGAATAACTAACCAAAACTTGATATGGGTGACTTTGTGAGACCTGTCAGTTTCTACCCAAGTTGTTTTCAACTAACCTGAGATAATTTCATCTGCATGTGAGCAAAGACATGCAGGAAGCCAACCACAGCGTCCCACAAGCGACTGTGTGCCAAACTCTGCTGGTTGCCTGTGCACGGCCCCTACAAAAACAAACTCAGTCAGTTTCACTGTACAGGGCGATGTGTCACCCTGCACACACAAATGACACTGCATGACGTGAGGGGAAGATAAGAAGCTTTTCATTAGGAGTACATGTACCGCAACATACAGGAGAAGTTCATTTTTGGATCTGATTAAGGGAAGACTGGTTATCCACATAGTGTAACTTGTTAGTAGCTATTTTTAAAATGAAGGGATTTTCATTAGAATGAAGATCTTTTTTTCAATCTGTTGAATTCTCTTACCTGGATATACTCTGTAAGCGTGTTGAACACCTGTTTGGCCACATTGATTGCCTTGGAGAAATTCCTCTGGCCCTGCTCGTCAATAACATCCTTCCCAGAATAATACCAGTAAAAGTCACTGATGGACTCCTGAGGAGGAAGAATGAGAAATTAAAGTTTTTTTCAGTAAAATTACAAGCTTGGAATTTTACTGAATAAACGAACAACCAAATGCAAATTATAGATTAGAATAATTCCTTCTATGCCATGTCTGCATTATTCAGCAGCTTATTTTTGGAGTCTTCAGCCAAAAGATCATTTATTTTTGTCATTCTGTTACTAACTGATCAACTTGTTCCAAAAGATTTTTTTCACTCAAATTAACTGCTTTGTATTAATCCTGGCTAGTTAGGATTGTTTGTTGGCAAAATATGGAGGATGTCACAGTGTCCATATAACCAACAGGGTTGTTTTTTTTTTCCAAGCTTCTATGAGGAAATTACGGAAGAGGATTAGGGCCACCGAAAAAAAAAAAAAAAAATTCTGACTTTAATGTCAGAATTCCAACTTTAATCTCAGAATTCTGACTTTAATCTCAGAATTCTGAGATTCACCATTCTTATTTAACACAAACACACTTTAAAGTCAGAGTTCTTTTTTTTTTTTTCGGTGGTCCTAATCCTCTTCCTTAGAAATCTGCCTCAGAGTAAAACTGGATTTTTGTCATATTGCAGCTGTGAAGAGAAAAATCTAACCTGAACTCTGAGTAAGTAATCAACAGTAGAGATGATGATGTTGACGGTTGTATTGTTCCCAGTTTGTGTCCTCAAATAGTTCTGGAAATCTGAAACAAGATGAAGTAAAAACAAGAATATATAAAGTTGAAAGGGAAAAAGCAGAACAAGATGTATCAGTTGCTTCATACAGAGTCTATTAAAGGTTTCACCCCCTTGGATGTTTTAAACGTTATTGCTTTTACAAATCAGAGACCATTTATTCTCCAACCGGACGATGAGCCGACTTCTGGATGTTCAGAAGTGGCCCAGTCAAAGACCAGACCACCTGAGAGAGCTGGAACAGTTTAGCAGGAATAATGGAGGAAAACTGCAACATTCAGATGAGCAGCCTGACTGAGACCAAAACACACACACTCCCTGCGAACAGAGCTGGAGGTGAAGATACCAAATACTCACTTGAAGGGGGTGAATAGTTATGCATTCACTTTATATATGTAAATTATTTTTTATTTAATTGTAATTATTTTGTAGAAACATAACTTTCACTTTAAGTTTTTTTTTTTGTTTTTTTTTTGCAAATTGTCAAAATTTGATTGATTTATAAAAGCAAAAAAAATTTAATAAAAAAAGAGTGAAACATCCAAGAGGGTGAATACTTTTTTATAGAAGAATCAATTGATTAATAGATCAGATTTATCTTCCTCCCTTCTAAGCTAGAAAAAAAACACCCTAATTTTAACAGAACAGAATCACTTTGTATCTTTTCATTGTAAGTCAGAGCCATGAAGCTTAATTCACAGCCTGCTTCACGTTTCTCTATAAATTAATAACCAATAAGAGAGAGCTTAGTACCTGAGTTGTGTCCTTCGCAAAGCAGCTGCAGGAAGCGGAAAAGGTCACAGGTGAACTCATCATCCTGCATGACCTTCTCACCTGGCCAAAGAGAAGAAACAAACACACGCGCACCCACACACCCACACACGCAGGCACGCACACATGCAGGCACACATAAGCACAATCACAGACAGGTGTATGCACAAACATTTCAACAACACAAGCATGAGCAAACATTAAAGCACACACACATTCATATACACAGACACACACAGAAATCAGAGAAAGGACAACAGGAGCAGACAACATGTGAGAGACAACAGGACAGACAGGAAGATGGAGAGTGAGGATATGTTAAAAGAGAGATGCTAATGTAAGGATATCACCAGTGCTTTCTTCACTACAGTGTCAATGATACACCATTCTTATCTAACACAAACACACAGACACACTGTTGGATTAAAGGTGGGCAGCCAAGCACTTGGCACAAAACTCAAGTGTAGTCTATATAGTGCAGCATTTTACAGTCAGAATGGGACTTTGACTGGTTTTATCATTTGGTTGAAGAGTTTGTAGTTCACTGCTTGTAGATTATGTAAACCACTGAGGAAAATGAAGCTGGCTACTCTGACTGTGTAAAAATACTGCTCTAAACCATGAAATGGGCAAAGAAAGGGTGAAAGACCAGAGACCATGTGATAAAACAAAACATGAACAGAAACATTAACAGAACACATCCATACAAAGTGACCAGAAACAGAACTGGCCTAGAGGAGAGATTCAGTCTGGAACAGGACTGAAAGTGTTCTCTGGCAAAAGAGGAGATTCCACTTGTTTATGCATAGAGCAGTCTACCAGTCCTACCAGGATGTCACATGCTGTATTTTGGGACTGGAAGGGGGAGGGCTGTGGATGGAGGCTATAGATTACACCTTGAATTCCTTAAGACTTTGAAAAAAAGCGTTATTAATCAAATATGGGCCTATTGGAAAACATGGGTAGCTGTTTCAGATGAACATAGAAAAATGTTTACTCACATTTCTCCTGCTGGCACTAGACACTCACATTTGTTAAGGTTGTATTTACCCAGAATGCCCTGCACTGTAGTCCACTTCCTGCTTTTGGGGTGGTCTCCGGCCTGCTTAGCGTTCACATATGCATTCCAACTGGACTCAAGTTTATTTAAACTGAACTGAGTCCTAGGTTTGTAGGCGAAACAGAGTTCAGTTTTTTGGTCCACATCAGAGTTTGAATATATTCACACCTCCCAAACAAACTGGACCTTCTGGACAGACAGACTGGTGTTGGACTAAAGAGGACCAAACAGGACTGGTGTAAATGCACCCTCAGTCAGAGTCCATAGTTCCAGACAGAACTTTTGTCTGAACACAACCTACAAAGCTCAGTTAGGTGAAACACTGTGTGGACTACAATATTCACCAGAACAATATGAGTGATGAGGTCACACAAAGGACGATGCAGGTATTACTGCTGCAGCTGCTTCTACAGGTTCATTCATCTCATATGTAATGATGATTTACAGACAAGATGGGGTCTTTACTGGAGAATGTGTGGTCTCTGACCTATACCTATACTGGTTTTGGAGACTGGGAAAATAGCAATGCAGAATTGAGGTCACACTGCATCATGATTCCTATAAGATTATGATATAAATTTCTCACCATCAAATTCCTGTCCCTGGATGATCACCAGGGAGACATGGACCAGAGATCAACACAATGTGATGAGTTGTGAGGATGCCAGGCTGCTTGCTGCAAGTGGTGACAAGGACCCTGCATTGACCAATTATGGTTGAATGTGGGGATGCAGAGGCAGGACTTTATGCATGTCCATATTCCAACTGTTATATATATTATTAATCGGGGGGCGGAGCATCCTGGACAGACTGGGAGGTGCAGTGGGTCAAATTTAAGCCTCTTCATAGTCAGATTATTAAAGACATTTACTATGAATTGACTGATATTCAACCTGGGTAAATTATATAGACTTTAAGTCGTTTCAATTTGTGTGTTATTTTTAAAATTGGTCTGAAGCACTTAGTGAGAATATTTTGTACTTTCGGTCTTATTCCAAACAATATTAAACCAGATGGAGAGTTTGCATTGTTCAGAGTAAAATTGTTTACTTTATTTTTTTAAAAAGGTCTTATTTCACAGGTGCTTTAAAAGTATCTGTTTAAAAGTGTTTCATACACCAACAACTAAAAAATATATTTTTCTTTAAACAATAACTTAAGCAATCTAAACATATACACGACATATCACATTAACCTTTTTTTTTTATTATCAGTCGTTATCTAATCAGGAAAAATCTTGAGCAAAGCTTGAAAAGAAATGGAAAAGAAATGCATGTGGTCAGAATAGGTTATTTTTTTTTTGCAGAAAACAAACTTTCAAATGAATCATTTCACAAACAAACAGCAAATACAGACTACAGCAAACAGCTTAGCCATCAAAAACAACAAAGAAGAAGTAGAAAAGCAGAGTCCAGTCTCCTCTTGGAAACAGTGTGGCCACAGCCAGCCGCTCTGAGGTCCCCATTAGAGATGGGGAGGAAGAAACATTTGACTTCTTAAAATGGATGCAAGGTGGCAGATGATAGATGAGAAGGGCTGCAACTACTGACTTTGGTTTAGAGTTGATAAAATAAAATGTAAACATTTTACAGCCCCTAAATTAGATAAAACACATTTTATTGTGTAGACCATTTTGGGCTCTCCTTTTCAGTCTGGAATGGCTCATTTTGTCAGCCTATTAACAGAAATGTTTGGAAGACATGCAGGTTCCTGTGGAGCACAAAGCTGCAAAGCTGAACAGTAGCAAAATCTACACCCTCTAAAAAGCCTTTGAGTGGACATCAACTCATCCATCTACTGTACTAAGGCAAAGTATTTCCTTACATACACTATGTTCCCAAAAGTATTTGCTCACCCATCCAAATGATCAGAATCAGGTGTTTCAATCACTTTCATGGCCACAGGTGATGTTTTTACAAACATCAGTGAAAGAATGGCTCGCTCTCAGGAGCTCAGTGAATTCCAGTGTGGAACTGACAGGTTGTCACCTGTGCAACAAATCCAGTGGTGAAATTTCCTCGCTCCTAAGAATTCCACAATCAACTGTAAGATTCATATTCTAAGAAAATGGAAGTGTTTGGGAACGACAGCAACTCAGCCACGAAGTGGTGGGGAACGTAAACTGATGGCGCGATACAAAGTGTCCAATGAAGTGGTGCAAAGAATGTCGCCGCTGGACTCTAGAGCAGTGGAGGCATGTCCATCAGATTGCCAGATGGAGAACAAGTCTGGGTTTGTAGGTTGCCAAGACAACGGTACTAGTCTGACTGCATTGTGCCAAGTGTAAAGTTTGGTGGAGGGAAGATTATGGTGTGGGCTTGTTTTTCCAGCAACTGGGCTTAGCTCCTTAGTTCCAGTGAAAGGAACTCTGAGTGCTTCAACATACCAAGACATTTTGGACATTTCCATGATCCCAACTTTGTGGGAACAGTTTGGAGCTGACGCCTTTCTCTTCCCTCATGACTGTGTACGAGAGCACAAAGCAAGGCCCATAAAGACATGGATGGAGAGTCTGGCGTGGATGAACTTGACTGGACTGCACAGAGTCCTGACCTCTGTTTGGGATGAATTAGAGTGGAGACTGAGTCAGACCTTCTCATCCGACCTCACAAATGCGCGTCTGGAAGAATGGGCAAAAATCCCCTTAAACACACTTCTGAAGCTTGAGAACAGCCTTGACAGAAGAGCTGAAACTGTTTCAGCTGCAAAGGTGGACCAAAGTCATGTTGACGGATTAGGAAAGGGATGTGATTTAAGCTCATAAGTGAGTCAAGGCAGGTGAGCAAATAGGTTTGGCAAAATAGTGCATTTCTGCCTTTTTTGTATCTTTTATGTTTGAGATAAATTCCAGTTTTTAAATAATGACTTCATTCATCAATAGAAAAAAAGCTATCCAAAGCAACCTTGACCTGTGGAAGTACTCGTCCTCCCTACTCTAACAACTGCAAAAGGTTTCTGTAACTCCAATTTGCGAAAAACTTGCTTATTCACAGATTTTATCGTAGAGCATTTTTAAAATATTCCAAAGAAAATGTGACTCCAGAAGCTGAAATATCTAGGCTAAATTTAAGTCCGGATTTGACTATGACACTCCAAAACATGCACTTTATTTATTTGTGCCAATTAAAGGTGAACTTGCTGCTGTGCTTTGCTTCATCCTTCTGCTGTATAACCAAAGTGTACTTTAGGTGAAGGTCAAGAACTAATTAGTAGACATTCTCTTTCACATTTTTGGATGAATTTCCCAAAGCAGCTCCCCATCACTCACTCTCTGATGGAGGCCATATTTGCCACATCTCAATCATCAACACTGGCCTCACCTGAGACCTGCAGAGCTTTAGATGTTTTGTTCTTTGTTACCTCATAAAAAGGCTGTTGTTATACTCCAGTAGTTTTAGTGGCTGGCCAAATCAATGGGGTTGTTCTTCTTTCCTGCCTAATATGATATCAATGAGTCTGTTTCCAACAGAGACACCATGTGGTCCTTTTCACATTTTTTAGTCCAACTCATGTTGCTTGACAGGTTTTGTTGAGGTGATTTCTGGATTGTGCAGGTCTGAAATGTCTAAGTGCAATAAAACAAGTAATCTGTACAGGGGCAAATACTTTTTACTGCACCTTAGTTTACAAATCTAAATTATTTTTAAAACCCTTTAAAAAAAAACAAAAAACAGAAAAGAGTTTTACACTGTTTTTGAAAAATGTTTGTTTGCTCTTATTTATGCTGTCTAGCACTAAGGGTATGTTGTTGCAATGAGAGATTTTTTGATAAAAAAAGTTTTTAGCATTCAAAGTGATGCATTCAGCAAAAGAGATACATCCCTCAAACACTCGTGTAGCTGAAGAACATCAGGATGTGAATATTGGTGGCACAGTAAACTGCAGCTTTAACCAATCTGTGATGGATGTTTAAACTCGCTCAGATGTGTTTCATTGCAGCCCAAGTGAGTGAGTCAGAAAATGACTGAGAGGCTGAGAACACAAAAGGGACTGTTCACTTCACAACAAACAACAGCACAATAACCATCTTCCTTACTAAGACAAAACAACCAACTGATTCAAGGTTGACTGGAGGACTGAGAGGAAGGAGGTGGTGAATGTGGGTGGGACAGGTTCAGTACTCGTATTAGTTGTTCTCAAAATGTGCCAGATACTGTGCAGATCCTGAGGGGGCTATGGCGAGATGCCAACACTTCCACCACTTGCTCCATGTCCAGATTTGAAAATTTTATTGAAAAATTAGGTGTTTATTTGCCATTTAAAAAAAGCAAGAGTAAAACCAGCCCAGGAGTAAACTGTGAGGAACTAACAACAGAGGGATTGGGATGGTGACAGTCAGGCAAAAAGTAACTGGAAACACAGATGTCTGCACTCAGGACCTGGACAGAACTGACACAACCAAACCAGCCAGGGTAAAGGAGAGAGAAAGACCAACCAACACACAAGAAAATGGCAGAAGGCATAATTACCACGCTCATGAGTGATGACTGAGGTAGGGAGGAAAGTGCAGTAAACAAAAATGAGAAAAGGAAAACAGAGGGAAAAAAGAGAGAGAAAGAAAGTAAGACACAAATAAAGAAACAAAGATTACATATAGGGAAAAGAACTTTGAAAAACTGCGTGTTTTTGTTTGGTCAATTAAAAATGTGCAAAGCATGAGAGTTCAAATAAAAAAACATGGTTCCTGTTTTATTTAGGATCTCTTGGAAAGAATCCTTGATTACACCCTTGGTAGATTATTCATTTGAAATCTTTTGTGAGTTGAATTTATAACCAGCAACAGTGGATATCTGTCTGCTCTTCCTGTGTAATGGGGCAGCAATGTTAAAAGAAAAGTTAGTTCCAGTAAACCATGGGTTCTTTGTCTAAAAAGATAAAACTGCTAGGACATTTCAAAAATTCTTTAAACAGTGAGAAATCCACCTTTAAAAAAGTTATAAACATCAAGGATTGTCTCATGGCATCTAACAGTATAAAGTAGTAAATTAAGAATAAATACAGAATATTGCATAAAGGCAGCAAGATATATGAGAAGAAAACTTTGTGATCTTCCCCTACAGATGAAAAATTCAGAAAAATCAACTTTCATTTTATTCTAAAACTGAATAAATTTTTCACTATTAATTCTCCTACTGCTAATAATTTTATTAAACTTGTTAAAAAAAACAAACAAACAAACAAAAAAACACCCAACAACAATGTTTATAACACACACATATATATTGATACATGTGACAGGACTTGATTA
This sequence comes from Alfaro cultratus, assembly GCA_903066825.1. Classification (NCBI taxonomy): domain Eukaryota; kingdom Metazoa; phylum Chordata; class Actinopteri; order Cyprinodontiformes; family Poeciliidae; genus Alfaro; species Alfaro cultratus. Next base: position 4,595 of record CAEFZX010018493.1, on the reverse strand, counting down.
CAAAATGTTTAGAAGCGTTTTTAAAAAGGACAACATGGTGTCGGTATCATTCCTGCCGCTGGCAGCACTGCATTTGAAGGACTGACCGACATGTTGCTTCTGACTGGTAGTGATATAATAAACCTCATAGGAGCAACAACGCCTTCCAACCGAAAAGACCTTGACCTCATCACACAAGATGGTTGGTTGAGATGTTAAAAGGTTGTTAGCAAATATAAAAAAAGAAAACTTCTTGGTTAAATGGAAATAATCCCAAGTCTAAATCTGCCAGGGGAATGAACACTTTCAGGCCTAACTCTGCTTAGGCCAATAAGAATCACTGTGACAGCAGCTGCTGAGTCCTTGATTTTGTTTAGTAAAGAAGGAATCCAGGCTGTTCTGGATGCAAACACATCAAATAGTTGGCAGTAAGATTTCTGTCATGTTAAAACTCTGGTCTCACATTTCGTCATAGAAACAGTCTTAGAAAACCTTCAGCCAGTGCTGCATTTGCATTACAGGGTCAGTTACATAAATGTCTGATTGCCTACTGGCCAAAGTGGGAAATGGTCCAAAACAATCATCATCCCATTTGAAACACCTGCTGCAAAATGAAAAATTATTTTTTAAAAATCCAGGAAATTTAATAAAAAAACTTGAGTCGAAACTATTTTTTATATCGCATTTTCCCCACTGCTTTATCTTTTTACTAGATACCTTCTCTTTCCTAATGTGGCCAAATGTTCTGTGTTTGAAGGTCACTGCAACCTAAACCTCTGTACCAAACCATCATTCAAACAATTGGAGTTTTTCTGATGTTGTAGATGTTGTGTCGGCCCCACTTGAACAGCACAGCTGACTTTCAAGGTGAAGATGCTTTAAAGAATTTACTGCAGGTCGGAAACTTCCTGGTCAAAACTTTGTAATACAAACCTACTTCCTTAAAAAAGGAAGTATTGCAAAAACCATAAATTTTCTGGACTTACAAAATTAAAGTAATGCAACCCTTCTCCAAAAACAAAACAAAAAAATGAAATAAAGATCAGTTGAACTGCCACACAATAATGAGTATGTGCACTGAATTTAATTCACTTTAAACACATTTCCAATCTTTGCTTTCTGTCTAAGTTATAAACTCACAGCCTGAAAGCAGATGAAAGGTGGAACAGGAACATTAAAACAGGAATTAAAACATGAGAAAATGATTTGGGATCGGCAAAGCACTGATGCAGATGGAGTTCTACATTCTGGGGAAATGTCAGTCAGTTACATGCTATGTAAAGGTAAATTCCATCCTAATGTAGAAAGAAGCTTAAGACACAGAGAAATAAATGGAAAACTTTCAGCTGAATGCATAAAACATAAATGTATGTTAGGAATTCAGATTGATTCTTACAAACAAAAGTGAAAGAACTGTTCTGAATGTTTCTGCTGTAGATTCTTCACTGAAATGATTCACTTTAATTCAAAATAATCTGATGAGCACAATGACAAAATGAACATATGAACAATTAATCGTGTTCATGCTGTTAGAATAGAAAACATTTGTCCTTTTTCTAGGAACTCCTATCTGAAAACACCATGTAGAAGTAAAACTATAGTTGCTTCACTTTTATAATGTGACTAAAACTGGAAAATCATAAAAATATATTCTTGTTGTTTATGTAAGGGGGAAAGATGTCGCTGTGCTTCATAAAGCAGTGTTACAAATTGTTAGTACAACATCCATGATGTGGTTCATTTGCTTAAAATGATTAGAATTTTGATATTTAAATTTGATCATTTCCTTAATAGGCAATTCTTGAGGTTTATCCAGACAATTCTACATAATAAAGATAGTAACATATTCATTCATTCGTCCAAAAGCAGCAGAAGGCTTAAAAGATTAATGATGTGATAAATGCATCACAATTATCAAATTCAAAAATAAGGTGGTTTGACAAGGAAATTACATTTTTAAGAACTGCATCGGAAAGTGATAATGAATATGTTCATCTGCATCATGGCATCAATGTGGTGGACACAGGAAAACAAGCCAGGCTGTGTCTTATGGGAAGAGCTAAATGGACATTTTCCTGTCTGTCCCTGAAATGGACAGGACATTTCACATCAGAATTCAATAATCATTCAATTTATTCCCAGATGGGACTAAAAAAGAAAAGTCTGTAAAGTTGACTTCTGTTGGTTTATAACCCCAAACAGTCATTGTTGTGTAAACACAGGAGTGCTTACCTGATCCCTCCTCTGTCACCATGCCCAGCCCCTCTGCTTTGTTCTGCCTCTCAAAAGCATTCAGATCCAGAACACTAAAAGAACGGAACAGACCTGTGAGCCTTCCACAGAGCTTTTGGACAACAGCAGCTTCTTTACATTCATTTTCCAGTCATGATGCAAGACAAACACCAGTAAAAACAACAGAAGTGATACTGCATGTAAACTCTGAACAAAGAAACACCATCCAGCTGGTCAGCAGAGGAAGAGTGAAGAGCTCTAGATTCTCCTGGTCGACGCTGCATTGACTTTGGAAACCCAGTGGACCAGAACCAGCAAAACATGACTGACGGAAAACTTCAGCTGCATTCTTGTCCCCTGCCTTGATTTCCAAGTTAGATGGCCAAGAAAAGGCCTGCTGAGCAGTTGATTTTTATTTCTCCTTCGCCCAGATAAGATGCTTCTAATGTTGTCTCTGGTTCAGGAGAGTCTTGACACGAGGACTGAAACATGTAGCTCATGTGTAAAGGACATACAGTGGATTGAAAAAGTGTCTGCAGCCTGTTTGAGTTCCTTTTTTTTTATCTTTGTCTCACTTCAGTGTTTTAGGACATCAAACCAATTTAAGTACTAGTCAGATAATACAAGAAAACACAAATTACAATTTTTAAATGAAGGTTTTTAATAGTCAGGGAAAAATCCAAACTTACATAACCCTGATTGACCCTATGTTCCAACATTGTTTTTTCTGTTTTACTGGCCAAAAGCAGAGGAGGGAACCAAAAGCTGCCAACTATGGGAACTATGCTAACCGCATCAGATTGTTCAGCTCTAATAACAATAGAATAGGTGTATGGAGACTTTAAGCCTTTTTTAAATTAGAGAGTGATCTTTCTGTGAGAGACCATACATTGTTTTTAGGTTTGGACTAGACCAGACCAGTCATGTCAGGTGGTTCTGGAAAATTAATGGGGAAAGAATGATTGATCACTTCAAAACTGAAAAACTCCCAATGTGACCCAAGTCACTGAAGTGGACCTAAACTAATTAACTTAATTCACTCAAACTGCCAAAATATTTGACTCTATTAAAGGTCAACCCCATTCCCAGCCAGAAAAACATGTTTTCAAACCATTTGGGTCTATTACCAGAGCAGTGCTGCCATAAAAACATAATAAACCATCAAGTATTCAATGAGAAAGAAGTTGCACACTTGCCTGCAGGACTGCATTAGACCAGCCAGACTTTGGAAAAAGCCCACATCCTTCTTTTCCTTTAGATAATCCAACATTTTCTGTCAAAGAAAAGCTCTGTTAGATCTCAGAAAATCTTATAACTAAAACAGACAGATGATGGACACAGTCACAAACATGTGAAACAGACCCTCTCTTGCTGGCCCTTTTCAGATGCAGTATAATCAATTTATATCATTGAGTTGGATATAAATTTTACACATTCCAAGTTTCTGCTTGTGTTGTACAGACATAGATAGAGGCAGATAAGGCAGCAGTTTGAATATATGTCTCTCCTATAGTTGGTACTTACAAGCATGAGCTTCCCACTGTAGTTAATTAACTGTCTGCAGTGGCAGTGGCCAAATTATTTCCTGAACACAGAAAAAGGAGGAGACTGAAAATCGATTAAAGCTGACTGGTGATGTTGGGTTTCCTTTGGCGGTGCTCTGACAATTTTAAAATGAATACAATTTTTACAATTCCCAAATTACATATGGCTCCAATTAACGGTCATTTAGATCTCAAAAGGACAAAGAGCCAAAGATGAATACTTTTTTATTGACTATATTCAAAAAAACAACAAAAAACAGACAACCCTCTTCTTGAGTCCGCACCTGGATCTCACAATCATCTAGAGCTAAACCATATTGTGGTTTCATGCAGCATCAGTGGGATTTACCCATTTCTGTACACACTGATCAGATTACTGTTAGCAAGACAAGCTCATAGCAATGTAAGTCTCCTAATTGGTGCTAACCTAGCCTCTATGGAAAACAAGCACTTCCCTGACAGTATAGAGTTTTTGTTTTGTGAGGCGATACTTGCTGAAAAAAGTTGATCTTCATAATAAGTCAGACAATATTTAGTAACAGGAAGGAAACAGGTGGGAACATTTCAGTGCTGTATCTGTCATGCTATTGGAGAATCTGATTCTAGGTAAGGGACAGATAAGGATAGATAACATATTTATCTTTCTGACTTGTTTACAGTAAATTGTCACATACAGTACAGACCAAAGGTTTGGACACACCTTCTCATTCAATGAGTTTCTTTTATTTTCATGACTATTGACATTGTAGATTCACACTGAAGACATCAAAACTATGAATTAACACATGTGGAAATATGTACTAAACAAAAAAGTGTAAAACAACTGAAAATACGCCTTAT
>CAEFZX010018492.1:0-38026 GCA_903066825.1 Alfaro cultratus | reverse complement strand
CCAGCTCCTTTGTTTTGGAGATGTTGAGGAGCAGGTTATTGACTTTGCACCACTCTGACAGCCGCTCCACCTCATCTTTGTACTCCAGCTCCCCCTTCCCGCCTGAGATGAGACCAACAACAGTCGTGCCATCTGCAAACTTTATGATCTTGTTGCTGAAGTGGTTAGAGACACAGTCTCCAACCACACTACGTTCGAGTGATGGAAGCATAGTTTTTGTTTGCTTTCATATGTTGAAGGGCAGATTGGATCCAAAAACAAACTGAAGAAGCCATTAAACAATCATTCAGGCATTCACACTCTTCTACCGTGTTGATTTTTTTTCAAAATTTTTTTTTTTGGGTAGCAGTTGTTTGCACTGTGGCCATGTTAAATTCGGTTTGGTTTGGTGGTACTTTATTGATCCAGAGGAAATTATGAGGTAGCCTGTTGCTCACTAATTCCTGCCAAAAAAACAACAACTCAGAAATCTCAAGATTCCTGAGTTTTAGCCCAGAAATTTTCTATCAAAAAGTTTAAATTTCTAATGCATTTTCCGCCTAAACAAACCGAATCAATCCAAATGTGGTTTCTAACATTTTCCTTTAACTTGTAAGTAGATGACATTGAAGTGTTATTCTTAAAGTTTACCAAAACTTGACCAAAGGTCTTCCTCTGCTCACCACAGGCCTTCCCCTGTCTGTTGATGAGGATGCGTTGAACAGGAGCCCTGACCAACACTTCACCGCCTGCCTGCTGAATGACTGGAACGATGTGAAAGGCGATTTCACTGGCCCCCCCGTACGGGTAGTACGCTCCACGTTTGTAGTGGTGGAGAAGAAGCGCATTGATTAGGAAGCTGGACTCTTTAGGAGGGACACCTACAGACGACAGAACACAAGAACCGTGAACAATGTGTGCAGCACACAGCTGATGAGCTGAGGTCTGGAAGTGATGAGCACCGTAGAAAAAGTAGGCAGAGAGCGCCTGCAGGTCCTTGTTCTGAGTAAGTCGGGACATCATCTCTGAATGGCTGGTTGTTGCTAGGCGAAACACAGGGGATACTCTATCCAACAGGCCAGTCCAAATCAGAAAGTTTACCACCAGGTAGGGCAGGATCTTCAAAATGGCAATAAGTGGAGTTCTCCGAGAGGCGTACTGCAGAAGGACAAAGTCCAGATTATTTCTCAGAGTTACGCACATACTATCCTGTCAAACAGTTGTTAATTCAGAGATGAAGCCTGACTATTTTTAATGGAGCTGCTTCTAGGAAGTCAGCTAGTGCGACCACCACCTCCACTGCTTTCAGTGTAAACACTGCTGTAGAACAGCAGCAAACGTAGCCAAGGGAATCAGCATGATATACTGTAAACAGCCATTATATGTTTCCTATTTGGGCATGTAGCAACATAAATCACACAGGTGAGTCTGCTGAGAGGTTGAGACCAAGTGCCTGGGCTGAGAGTCCACTGATTAAAAGTTCATTAATGCAGCGGAAACCAGAAGTTTACATACAGCTTTTCTCTCACTGTCTGCAGTTAAATTAAATCAGACCAAACTTCAAGGCCACACCTGGAACACTCTGCTGGACATGTTTTTGGTCCAAAATGTAAAAAGCCAGATTTGAGTCTGTAAATGTTTAGAGGGTAAAAACCTTCTTATTTGGAGACATGTCCTCTGGTCCAATGGGACTAAAGTATCCACCAGAGGTTACTTTATGTAGCGATGGCCATAATGACCATTGTTACATATGGAGGGAAAAGAGGGATTCTTATATGCCTGTGTGCTGGTTTTACTCAGTCCACTTGCAGCACCTTATAACTGACTCTTATGCCCCGATCATTATGGATATCACACGCACACACACCTTCATCAGTTTCATAAACTCATCAATGGCTTCCTCTTCTTCTGGGAACTGCTTCTTCAAGGAATCTGCCATCTCAGTTTTCCCTGCGTGAATATAATACTCCCTGAAGGAAGACAGGATGGCCAGGTTTAGTTCTGATGGTGGGACAACTTCCTGGCTGGAAACATAACATGTGATGAAACTATTGCTGGGATGAAACATGCATAATTATTCAGTAATGACCTGTAGATGGTTTCAAAGGACGTTACAAGAGTGTGCATCCTTCATAAAGATGACCTTTTTGCCATATTAAGAGAAGTGCCATGGATATAACTTGAAGGACAAAATATCACGTTGATGATGACATGGAATACCTGCAATGGCCGGGCGGTCCAAGAAGCACAGTGTCATAATGTTGTTCCAGTTTGACAAACTGCAGCTGTCCCTCAGTGATCTGATCCAAAGCGACCCTCAGCAGGCTGTTCTCATGAAGTTGGCCCAGATAATGGATCCCTGATGGAAGCAGGACAAGAAGGAACTGAGGTATTTTTAACCTTTTAAACAGATCATTTATAAATATTTTGAACTGATATTTTTCAGTTACTTTTGTGCTTAAACTAACTATTTTTGTGGAGTTCATATTTTGGTTGTTCTTATTTATTGATTTTTGTATTTCAGCTATAAAGCCATGCTTACTTTAAATCAATGATTTGATCTGTTTGTGGTAAAGACAAAGAACATCTAAATCATTCTGATTCAAAAATGATTCAGAACTTTCCGTTGTAGTACAGGAAGGTTTTTGTTGCCGGTGTGTTTTGCTGAGGAAACCTACCCACATCAAACTCAAAGCCCTTGTTTTGGAAGGTGTGTGTGCAGCCTCCAGCAAGGTCATGCTGCTCCAGAACTACAACTTTCTTCCCAGCTTTGGATAAAATCGCTGCAGCTGCCAAGCCTCCAATGCCGCTGCCAATCACCACCGCATCCAGAGCCGGTGGAACCCGGTCGGCACGGAACCCTGAGGGAAATGCATCATCATGTCAGGCTGTGAGCATGATGCTGCCTTCCATTTGTAGTCGGAACTGGAAAATTTTGACTTCCAAGTCGAAATGTTGAACAGGAATCTCCCTCCGAAGTCAGACTTCACACTTGGAAAGTGAAAGAATTTTTCAACCGCTGACTTTGAGATCCAATATGGCCGCTCCTCGCATCACAACAGGAAGCGGTGGTGGAAGCATTTATTTTACATGACACAATTTAAAGATTGAGTCTAAAATCAATGTTACACACCTGCAGCTCTAAAATGAATTAATCAAAGGTGGTGTTTTGCATATGGGAAGTACAGCTTAAAATGATATTCATAGGAGGTACTAATTAAAATCACTACTTTACCCAAGTAGGATGTTATTTTGGGTGTGACATCTATCCCATCTGAGTTTTGAGGCAAAAGGAAAGCAGCATGTTAAATTAATGACAGCTTTGACAAAAACTACACTTCAAACTGTTAACCCTCAGCAGCCTTAGCGTGACGCTCAGGAGGAGCGCAGAAAATGAAGCGAGGTCGTCCCGTCACACCACCAATTATCAAATTCTAAAACCACAAAAAATAAAAAAACAAAAACTTGTAAATGTTGGTTCCACTTCATAAAATGTATATTTTACATAATAGAAATTTTCATATTTCTGTTTCTGTTTGTTACTTGAATGAACAAACAGAAAAGCAGCTTGATAAAAAAAAAAAAAGATGTTAGAATTAAACAACTTTCTTAAATAAATCATACATCCTGCGCTTTTCTGGGACACAAAGGCTGCTTACAGAAATTTTTAAGAACTTGACATGAAAGTTCTATAATTTACAAAGGATTTTCTAAATCCTCTTGAAACTTATCATGTATCTTCATCATGTTTTTTAGAAAATATCTGGTAAATTCTAAAGAAGTAAGTTGTGGAACGTATAGGATGGATTAGGCTGCACCAGATGTTTTTATGATGTAAAGCTCTATGAACTGCCTTGTTTCTGAAATGTGCTATACAAATGAACTTGATTGATTGATACCAGTCATTAGAGATAAACACTCGCATGTCACTAGCTACCTGCAGAGATATATGAAAATGACTGTCAATTTTTCCCAAAATGTATTACTGTACCAACTACTGTAATACAATTTGTCAAAAAAAAAAAATCCAGTAAAATAAGAGCAACTTACAGTCATTGCTTCATTACTGCCTTCTCTTTGCATACATTCCTTCTTTCTCTTACCTTTCTTCAGTCTGGCATCCCTCTCGTTGCTGTTGGTGACCAGGGGTCCTGGTGGTCTCAGACTCTTCTCACTGAACACCTTATAGCGCTTCCCAGTGATCAAGAACAAGATGATGACCAGCGCCACCAACAGACAACTCAGGACAGCAAACACCGACAACCACATGGCAGAGGAGAACTTTACTCAACACGACAAAGATCAGAAGAAGGAATGCAGAGGAGATGAGACGAAGGTCAAAGCATTTACTGAGGAGGGGGAAGGAGAATCTGAGAGTTGGGTAAGAGGAAGGGCAGAACTGTCACGAAGGCGAAAAACTGAAAGAAGTCTCAGTTTGGAAGCAGTGAAAGGAAGAGGATTAATGGTTATTCACATCAAGAAGTCAGTAAAATGTGGTAAAACATGTGACAATCAGGACTTTAAGAAGGGCAGAGAAGATTCTTTACAGCAAGACATGAGACCAGCAGGAAAGAGAGAGCAGCTTGTTCATCAGACCTGCAGTGTGGAGTCCTCACAAAAACCCGCACATGAACCGCCCCTCATTACTGAACCGCCTAGAGATAAAGGTAAGTGTTCTTCCTTCCACAAATATCAGTCTGCAAAGTCCATTCTTCCATAGTTCTTTGATAAAATACATGACAAATCACAGTACGTTATCTTATCTTACTGGCTTTTTTTTAAAAAGACAGCAGTCATTGGGCCAAAACCGAGGTAGCCAGAGGAAATACATGAAGAGATGATGCAAACCCACACAGAGTCGGATTGAGTCCAGGACATTTTATTCTCCCTCTGGAAATGCTCATAAAACTGTTCCATCAAAATATAAAGTATACATAGAAAAGTTCTGCATGATTTCCAGATTTAGGTTTCTCAGTTCTAAGATAAAAGAAAATCACACATATAAATCAAACCGATAATTTATTCTGAAAAGATTAAAGCATACTTAATGGAAATCTTACATTATTACATAAACAAAAAATAAATCAGGCTTAATCCAGTATTCCATTTACAGTAAGACAAAATATGTTTTTCAGTCATCATACTTGTAACAGTTTGTAGTTTTTGAACTATACAAAGTTATAAAAATGCACTGAGATATCGGTTGTCAACAGGAAATGGAGGATTTTCCAGTTTGACCAGCCAGTCGGAAACTCAAAAAGAGAATTTCTTATTTGTGAACACTGCTAACGAGAGAACAATCCAAGTTAGAAATTTCCAGTGTCAGTAAGATATTTGAATTAATGTGTCTGTGAGAGGGAGAGTGAGAGCAAGACTTCAATATGATTCAATAATTTTATATGAGCCGAACCAGGAGCAGCAGAAAGGAGACAGCTGGAAAATGAATGGGCATCTTTCCCATTTGAATGAGCCTCAGATCCATATTTATAATTAAATAGTTAAATATGATTGGTTTAAAACAGAGGCGTCTCCGGATTCTGGCCTAGCAGATAACAGGAGGGAGAATGGAGGACAGCAAAGTAGCTCTGTTTTATCCTTTAGAGCATTCAACCTTGTTTATGGAAAGTTATGATTCTGAAAACATTGACAGCCTTTTGGAAATCACAGACTTTCAGTTTCCTACACACAGGAACAGAACGATAGCTGCACGCCCCACCCAGGGGCTTCAAAAAGATGGAAAAGAACTCAGAACTATTTGATCTTTCTTTTAGAACAATACGACATTTATTGGAACTGCTCTGATCCCAAGGTAAATATGTTGACCAAGAAATGTTTTGAATATTGTTTTTAGTATCTTCTGATACTATAGTTCTTAACCAGAGTCCACTAAATTTTTATGAGCAAATCAAAGCTTTACTATACAGCAAATTGACAATACAATGCTGCTCAACACATCTCTAATACAAAACAATGTCTGCTTTATCCAAATTGTCAAGAAATAATTCACATCGTGCCATCATTTCAAACAGGTTTTACACAATATTATGGAATGTTTCAGTTGTTCATTTCAAATACATAGATACATTTGTACCATCTTCATTGTATACACTATGTAGTAGATATACTGAAAGAGATATGCACTGTAAACCTATATTTGAAGACACTTCTTGCTTGAATTTATACAGAAAATCATCAGTGTTACAGAACAGAATGGGGAAAAAAAACTGCTTCTGTCCTAAGATGTACCAACATTCATAAAGATAAAGGAAAAAATGCCTGTATTGCATCTATTTTATTTTTAAAAATCGAGAGAGGTTTTGGAATGTCTTCAGGAGAGCAATAATGATATACTCAAACTTTCCAGATGATCAGAACCTAAAAGCCCCCAGACAAACATCTGTTCTTAAAGAACATTTAGGAACTAAAGCATGGATAGTAACTAAAAAATCTCTTCCCAAAAGGAACTAAAACAATCACTGACAGGTAACAATCAGTAGTTATCAAGTATTTAACAAGCACCAGTTTTCCTGGTTTATGACTCAACTTTGTGCGTTAAAATCATCCAGTAGCTGCCAGTCAGAACCATGGTCAGAAGCTGTGTTTCCATTCACCATATAATTGCGAAATATAGGAATTACGAAAATAAATTTGCTTCCTGGAAATTCACTGTTCTTGATAAAAAGCTTTTGTTCTGCGATGAAGTGATTTTTCGGTGGTATCAAAGTGTGATCAACTACTGGATGTTGCGACTGGAGGAAAAGACGAAGAAGATGTCAGAAAGTCCTTGGCTCGTTTATTAATGACTTATTGTGTGAACAAACTTATACACGCGTGAATTTAATTGTGTTTCTTATTTAATGGAAACATCGCAATTTCAAAATTTAGTTGTTTTTTTTGGTATTGGCAAAATATCAACAATGTTTTGCTCAAATTTGTAATGGAATCGCAGCCACTGCGGCAAGTAGAGGTGGGAACGTGAGAAGGAACAACATAGATCTTGTGTTATACACTCATGGGTTATAAGCATATATTTCAAAATGACCTTATGGACATTTAAACCAATATAAATACCTATTATGCCATTGTGTATGTACAAGCTATCTACAAAAAGAGGGGATCTAGTTAAACAGGTCTGGATCAGTGCAACATAAAAGTGTCAGCTGGGAATGGCGGACTGTTTTAAAGCAACACAGCGTTTTTAAGGAGCACAACGTTGGGGGTTTCCATCAGAATCCAAACTGTGTAACGCATCAGTTCTCAGAACCTTTGCTGCTCTGGTGATCTGTGTTACGGTCTGAGTCCTTGGCAGTTGTGTTGCAGTTTGTAAAGTCACATAATAAGGGGGTAAGGCAGCATTATGGGATGGCTGAAAGCATTCAGACTGTGACTTGTTTTAACTGGCTCAATTAGTTTTATGGCTGACTCACACTGAAAGAGTTTCTTTCAAATGCAGTTTTATGTTCACTAAATTTGTTTCCCAAAACCCACGTGGCAGCAGATCATTACCCTTTAGACAGACGGAAGAGTTGACAACATCTAATGCCTGTTATTTAAATTACATGAATCAGTTTTGTATATTCTGACCATCTGCAAGATCTTAACAATATTATGTCACATGCTTTGGGTTAATAGAATTCCCATGTAAAGGATAGTCTGTCCAGCTACTGGGGAAAAAACCCCTCTAACTTCTTTATTTCCATCTCAACAGCAGGGTTATACTGGAAAAAGTTGCTTCTGTCCATCTGCTGCTGTTTTTGCAATGAAAAAATGTACATTTCACAATGACGTTACCCCCTTACTGCTTCTGTAACATATATAAAAATGCTACACTGCATTAAGAAATTCAGTATCCTTAAATATATTACAGGCATACAGTGTCTGACTACCAGCTTTTCCTAACAAAACAACCCTGATCCGCTGAGGCGTGGAAGGTCTCTGAAGGAGTGCTAACCAGAGGGATACGCTAGCTGCTACACTCAGTTAGCATAATCACTGCACCAATATGTTCACACCAGATGTTGCTTGTCTGACTTAATGAGCTAAAAACCTAATGATTGTTCAATAAAAGCCTATTACTGCTGCTAAGGCTGTAGTTCACATGAGCGGTAGCCATATTGGAATTTATGGTGGAGATTGATGGAGCAACACATGGTTTAAATAAGCCAGGGTCAGTCTGGTACATTATTGTGTATGAATGTCCAAGCAATTTGTACGTTAACAGAAAGTAGAAAGATATTTGATATTAGTTGGCAGGATCCGTTTTCTGACTGAAATGAATCTCTTGGCACATTTTGACCCCAAAAGGTCTGACCTCCTTTATGATATGTAACCAATGGAGAAAAAAAAGTCTCTGAAGTTTGCAAGTAAAATGTAAAAATAGAAAGTTCTGAAGTCCTCAGGGCAGTGTTGTAGTCAAGACCACCTAACCCGAGACCAAGACTTTTAGGGTCCGAGACCGAGTCAAGACCAAGACCAGCGCCCGCGCTACATGACTCAAGAAAATGTGAAATATGATCAAAATTGCTAATCAAATCGATTTGAAAGATTCACATTCCCATAAAAACACCTTATAAGAAGATAAGTTCTGCTTATCTTAGATAACTAAGAACTACAGTATTTGTTCTGCTTATCTAAAAAGATAATGCCCTGGGTATTTGCCCATATCATTCATGTCAGAAATAATCACTGTCTGCACCATTAATCATAGCAATTGAGCAGTGACATGTGGTGAGGTTCATAGCTGGTGAGGCACTGACTTAACCAGAATCAGATTTACAAATATAGCCCCCCTGCATGTTATTGTTTACATGTGGAAATTTCACGCATGCAGACAACGCTAGAGGGCAAAAACATATTCCTTTACATGTCATGCATAGCCGCGCTGCCGCCGTAGAATAAAAACGTTAACTCAATCAAACTTGGACATGTAGATATTAATTTCGAGCTGTGCTCCACAGCAAAGGGAAAAACCATTAAAGTATAACTCAAAACCACGTCTGTATCAGCGCAGCTACGTGCATACTCATTGCCATAGCAACTGACAACAATGCCACAAAGAAACACCTAATTGGTAAGTCACGTTATTGCTTGGATTTTAATCGGTGTGTTTTGCATCCAATGAAAACTAACATGTTAACAAATAAACTGGACAGTTTATGCTGTAAGTTTAGTGATATTTCCACAGTTGCAGTCTTGACTGATCTTGAAATAAAATCCCGAGTCCTCAGTGCCCAAGACCGAGACAAGACCGAGACCAAATGCGTTCGAGTCCGAGTCCATCAAAAATGGTCTCGAGACCAAGACCAGTCTGGAGTACTACAACACTGCCTCAGGGTTACAGACGCATGCATGTGCATGAAGAGTCTTACTGAGAGGACTTCAAATCGTCCAACGACTTTTTGAGACTTTAGTGCACCTGAAGCCAGCCAAGCCTTTACCATCCAACACACTAAGTTCTGCAAGACAAATGGTACCAAAGGATGCTGAGTCCTCAGATTGTGACAGTTTTATTCTACACACACTTTACACACACAGTTCCTTCTGTGGTCCAGGTGCATTTGGTCCAGGATGTCTGATCTATGCTATGCCAGAAGTCTGTTGAAACTGATGAAAACATGAGTCTTGAGAATTGAAACATGTGGGCAGAGTTCTCAGGTCTTAGAACACCCACGTGACTGGGACCCACTGTGGGTTTTTGGAAACTGTTTCCAGAGCTGCTTTGACGGTGCGATAAGTCTCATCAAGGTTCTCATTGACGATGGTGAGGTCAAAGAAGTGACCAAAGGCGGCCTGGATTTTAGCACTCTCGTCACATGTCTTCTGCAGCTCTTCGTCCTGCAACACAGAACACACAGATTGGCTCTCCGCACACTTCTTTAACACAAATTTTTCAGTGCTCTATAAGAGAAAGGGTTCTTTTTGCTCATACTGTCAGGGCCTTTGTGACCACCCCAGCCTCTACAGCCGAGTGATTCATCGCCTTCAGCACCTCAAAATCAGGAGACTGCAGGAAAACCACGTAGGGCAAGAACTCCGAGGTCCGCAGCACTTTCAGAGACTAGAAGCAACATGCACAGTAAATGGACACATTAGATTTTAACTTTAACATTATATGAAAGTTAACACTTTTCCTGTGCTTTAGAGAGCATATCTTAGAGGTCATGACAGAAAACTGAAAGAGCTGAAAGAGGAGTTCTTCATTAAACACATCACAGATCTTACAATCAACAGAAAGTTTCTCTGCCCGTCATTACAGTCATGGAACCTGTTATTTCCACCTGCCTGGTCCTGGTAACCTACCACAACAAATCACAAAAGTGACTTTGGTAGGCTGACCGCTCCTGGAGGGTTTGATCATTGGTCCATGCTTTCTCTATTTGAGGATAATGGATGTCAGTGTGGTGGTCTGGAGTTTGACAGTAAAATCTAACTCAGTTCCTCTCCGTTCCATTAATGGCTGATTTTAGAGGGAGAGCGGTCATGTTTTCCAACAGGACCAGGTTGGTTTAGTATGAAGCCCCATAGAGGACTTGGAGGAACATTTGTCTTTTGCGTTCCATCGCAATAATGTATTTACTAGTCACTTCATGTGTCATGTTGAATAATGAAAGTCTTTCTGCTACAACAAAAGGTTTCGCAAGGTTTTTCTATGTATGTTAGTATCACTTTTGTGAGATATCTGAAGTTGTATGTATTTTTATTTAGGACACAAATGCACCACAAACTTATGTGCAAAATGCCAGAGGCAAAATATGTAAAAGATGAGTTTTTCCTCCCAACTCTAAGATATAAACATGATAAAAAACTTTCTGAAAGCAGGAATGAAAGGAAGAAAGAGTACATCCAAACTATTTTAACTATTTTTGAGTTATTTTCATGGGGTAATAATCTCCCCATCTGACAGTTTTCTGCACCAAAGAGTTAAGAATGTATGAACATGGTTATAGATGTTTATTAAAGGAGTACGTAAAGACTGATAAAAAATCTAAATTTTAAATCTATACTTGTTATCACCATTCCAGGGTGAACTTAAAACGATGCTAAATTTACTGCAGATAAATCTGTGTAATAAAACTTTTATTAAAAAAAAACTATTTCTTTACATATTGGTTAAAACTGTCACCATGTCATGACAAAATGAGACAGATTATCTGTGAAAAAAAGTCCAGCTCCTCCACAAGAAGAAATGTGCATTTCTTCACAGCTCCTGGTCAAAAACAGCCAATCAGAGCCAGTAGGAGTGTCTTAGCGCTGTCAATAAACTCATATACATGCTGCTAAATGTGATAGTGTCCGAGAAACAATTTACTGTTCCGGGAAAATTGTGGCTATGTTAAATAGTTTTAGCATTCATGACAGACTCTGTTGTGGTGAACTAGCACAGAGCAAGGGGCTGGGCAGGAGGAGCACATACAATAGGATGATTGACAGCACTAAAATCCTCTTCTTGACTGAACTGTGTATGTCTGGAGCGATCACTGGGAGAAGGCAGAGGATTTTTTTTTCACAGATTATCTGTCTCATGAACCACATGAGGAGCCAGAAGAGTTTAGACTTGAGCTTCTCGTTGGGTTTTCTGTTCTTCTGTTAGGTGTTTTTGTAGCTTAATTACACTTAAATGTTTCAGATCCTAAAACAAATTTTAAAATGAGGTAAATATAAGGAGAGATACTGTCACGACAAAGTGACAGTTTTATCAAGAATGTAAAAAGCATGTTTTTAATCAAGTTTAAATGGTTTTAAGGTGAACGTGTCTACAGACCTGTGGGTTGGCGTCCAGGATGCAGACGCGTCCCGCCTCCACCACCTCGTGAATGGAGTCAATCTTTAAACCATACAAGTTGCCTTCATATTCTCCATATTCAAGATAACGGCCATTCTTGACGTCAGCCTCCATCTTGTTGCGGCTTGTGAAAGCGTACATCCGACTCTCACGTTCTCCCTTTTTAGGCTTTCTGGAGGTGTCTGGACAAAAACACAGTTATTTCAAGATTTTTGGAGGGAGAATACTTGTTGTCAACGATAACAGAAATCTTAAAGTGTCCTCTGAGCTTCAAGTCAAATAATGGAATCGCTGAAAGCCGTCGGGTTTCCTACATGGGATGGTGGTGCCGAAGAGCTGCGGATCCCTCAGCAGCAGCTTGGCCTTTAGTCTCCGCCTCCCAACGCCCTGAGCTCCAATTAAAACCAGAGTTTTTCGTTTGAATGGTGGAACCTTGGCCACCTCCTCATACAGCAGGATTTCATGCCTGTCAAACTCTATCAATGTGATGAATGGATAAATGAAAGGAGGTAAGCAAGTTAATAAGAAGGAACATTTCAGAAGGACTCGGGGAAGAAATGTACATTTTCAGAAGTAAAAACAGTGAAATCAGATGTTTACCTGCATTTTTTGTGGTCACATACATCATCTTCTTCTTCTTCTTCACTCCAAGACCAGTGCAAAGATTTCCTGTCACACCATAATAAAATAGTATTAGTGTAGCCAGGCTTGCATTAGCTGACTGAATCCTCCCCACAGACTCAGTGGTGGTTCAATTCAGCTGCCATTTCATGCAGTCATATACAAAAAATCAGAATCTGTGTTGAAATAAAAATAACAACCTCTAAGCAGGTAATACACATATTTTCATTAAGCCCATATTTCTGATTTCAAATGTTAATATTCTCATCCTAAGTATGTTTTCATTGGCTGGAAGCTGAAAATCATAACTAACAGAAATAAAGCTTGAAGACATCAGTCTGTTAGGCATTAACTAACATAACATATTTTACTTAGTTAAAAATGTCACTGAAATAAATTAACTTTTCAAAGTATTCTAATTTATTGAATATGACTGGACAAACATGGGAATTTACCAGCAGATGGCAGCAAATCCCTGGAGTTTAAATCAGCGTTTTGTTCTTTCAGTCCACATACCTGCAGGTGCCAACTCCACATCCTTCTTCACAAAAGCTTTTCTTTTCTCCTCCAACATCTGACTGGGGATCAGCCCTGTACTTCCACCCTCCACATGTCGGGCCTGAACACCATGCGCAGCCACAGAGCAGTGTTCAAAATGTTAGTGTTTTAAACAAAGACTGGAAAGTTCCAAGCTCCTATGAAGGATACTGAAGCAAATTTAATTTTGTAGTAAAAAAAAAAAAAAAAAAAGGAAAAAGAATATTAGGACGTTAAATAAAATTAGTGTCTTAATTGTTCTTCTCATACTCAAATATCTCCTAAAAATGTTTGGAGGTTTTGCTTTCCAGTGAACCACTGAACTAGCATTTAAATGAGTAGAAAGTACTGCTGCTGGTTCTCTTGTGTCTGCTCTGTTTTCTCAAACCCCAGGTCGGTTCTGGTTCTGTTGGAAGCTTCTTCCTGTTAAAGGGGAGTTGTTTTCTCTCCACTGTTGTGACGTGCATGCTCAGTATGAGGAATTGCTGTAAAGTCAATGAAAACATGAGCGTTTTGCCTATTGTCGCTACATTCTCATCTGTGAAGAGTCAATACCTCGACTCAATGCCTCCATACAATCTGTTGGGTTTTGTTAGATTAAAAACTTTTTTTTATTATTTGAATCAATCACTCTCGGATTGATTCAGAAAGTACAATTAGGAATTCTAAAAATAATGTAAAATTAATGATAAAGCAGGACATTGCTTTGAGCATAAAGTATAGAATTAGACTGAATAGATCTGCCCTCATGGATTGGGTTTATTGTGACCGATACCCAATCTAGAAGGTTTTTCAAAATTGGAACCGATCCAATATCAATATCTGGAGCGGTGCATCTCTAGACTGTACAGCCTGAGCAGATAAATCCTACATGCTACAATTGCTTTGTGTGTAAGTCTCTTACCTGCCACCAGTTGACATCATCTTGGTTGACTATCTGAAGGATGTCTCCTGTCTCAAACCTTAAGCCTGCTTCCTTACAAGGAATCAGGGTGTCATTGGCTGGGTCGTAGTCATAGTGACACTTGAAAAACACCTGGACAAATTCAAACAAACAGGAGGCTTTATGTAATGGTTTCCCCAACTCATTGGTTCAACAGGCACCACGTTCATTCTGGATGACAAGAATCACAAACTCCAGAAGAGCTTCCAGCAGGAGGTGGTGTTAGCTTGTGTCACCTGTCTGGGTGGGATGGTCTCATGGTAGCTGGGCAGAATCTTCAGAACCACAATGCCACTGGCTGCTTGTAGCTCCTCCAGCAGCACCCTGGGGTCCTGACTCACATCTCGCCCGTTCACCTGTCAGAACACAAGAACAGTCTGTTCAAATTAATTATTCACAAAGCTCTTCTCTACAATGAAGCTATTAGGTGCTTTTCTATAAACTGTTGCGTAGAATGAAATAAAAAAGCTCAATGTACCAATAACAACAATGCAACACTGATGTATAATCACTGATGTAATTTGTTGTGGAGTATTAGATTTTTCTAACATACATTTTCATGTTTTTCTTGTTTATAGTAACATAATTCAGCATAGGGTTCTGTGTGTGTGTGTGTGTGTGTGTGTGTGTGTGTGTGTGCATGTGTGCGTGCGTGTGGGCGTGTGTTTCTGTGTGTGTGTGTGTGTGTGACAAGAATCTTTAATTTGACTGTCTTTTAATAAAGATCTAACCGAGGACTGGGTTTGCAAATTAACCTGTAACTAGAAAATCTATGGACAAAACAACGGTTCCTCTGTTTTTCACATTGCTTAATGTCCTGTCCTTGATTAAATAAATTTAAATTGAAGTGAATCCCAACTTTGGGGCTAATCTTGCTACATTAACATTTTTCACTTATCCGTGCTGATTTTTAACAGATTCTGAGTTCTTTTTAAGGGCCAGGATATAAAAACAGCATTCATCATATTTTTAACCCATCCTTCAGCGAGGAGTCAAATATTTAAATCAGGAGGAGATGTGATGTCACACTGTGTGAGAAGAAGAGAGCAGTCACATTATAACATGGCTTTCCCATTTTAAAGCAAAGACAAAATCATTCGATTTTAAATGTAGACTAGCTTTAGAGCTATATGAGCAATTAGCATAGATGGTGCAACATCTTTACACCCCAACTTTACAGGCAATGCATGTATGTCTATTAAATATAGGATGATGACAGCCTCTCATTAGTACCTCTACTAGCAACCATTTATTTTATTTCTTGTTTGTAATATAAATAATATTTTTCATATGTCTTTATTATTTAATTTCTGACTTATGTTTAAAATATCTGTACAGAAACCAAACTGGAACCAAAGTCACATTCTCTGTTTGGATATATAAACTTGACCAGAGAAGCTAATCCTGACTTAAAATGTGCTTTTTCTCACTTTTATTCAGACTTGAAACCTTTTTTACATTTATTTAGAATTAATGCTGCCTCATACTTTTTGGTTTTAGTTGGCCATGAGGTTTTAGGTTTTTTTTACAGCAGTATCCAGCTTTTCCCTTTCTCGCTATGCTAGCATGAGGAGCAAAACATTGGGATAAATTTGGCAGCCAATCATAAAAATGAGCATGGCAGGTAACATTTGAGTAAGTTATTTTATTATTCTTTATAACAATGATTTTAAAAAGGATGATATACAGAATTAAAATTGTATCTTTAAAAATGTAGTTAGATCATTTATTTAAAATTTTGCATTTTTTTTTGTCATCTTTGCTCAAGCTTTCTGAGGCACCCCTAACCTCAGAAAGTCCCCCTACTTTGAAAAACACTGATGTAGATTATAGTAAATAAAGTCTAAGAGTTCAGATTCAGAACCTAGAGAAAGGTAGAAATTGGATAAATGCCTCTTTGATGATGTCGCCAACATGCAGGAGGCCTTGCTGGTCTATAATCCCTCCATGGAGGATGCGCGCGATCACCAGCTCTCCACCTTCCACTTTGAACGTCACACCCTGAAACAACAAGCAAAAACTGTTTGAGGGAATCCAGAAAATGCTAAAAGAACAACAATCAGCAAATGATAAAACTATGACTCTGTTAGGAGACATAATGCTAAAGATCCAGGAGAGAATCAACCTTACCATCGTCTCTGGAACGTGATTGGAACAGGACACAACCACAGCACTCAGCTAAACCATATCAGAGCCAGGACATAAGGTGGAAGTTCTAGATGCTTTTTCTATAAGAAGGACTGCGTCATTTATAAAGGTGTAATCTTTATAAGTGGCTAAGTGTTGCTTGTGAACTTCACCTCAACTTTTCAAATAGCGGATCATTAGTCACAGTAAATTCATGGTTCAACAATTAGTGGAAATATATTTCTCATTACACAAGGATAGGTCGGTTTGGAAACTTTTCTCCTTTAGAGCTGCAGTATAATGTTTCTAACATTTATAAAATATACATATATATCTTTTTACATGTTTGTTAAAATGATCACTATGTCATGACAGTATAATGAGAGGTAATCTGCCTTCCTCCTATAGACCTGCTGTCATCTGAACCAATAAACACCTCATCAGAAACAACCAATCAGCGCTAAGACTCTCCCCCTGGCTCTGATTGGTTGTTATTGAGTGATGCATTTCTAAAGACAGGGAGAAGGAGCTCAATCTTTTCAGATTATCTGTTATTCTGTCATGATCATGTAAAGTAAAATAATAATAATAATAATAATAATAATAATAATAATAATAATAATAATAATAATAATAATAATAAAAACATATTTTGTAAAAGTTATATACTGCAGTCTAAAGAAGTGAAATTATCCATTGAAAAATGTTTTTGGTATTTACAAAACTCAACTTTATCTCATATTAAAAGATGTTTGATGATCTGAAACATTTAATGTGATAAAAAAAAAACAGAAGAAATCTGTAAGGAAATAAATACTTTCTCACTGCACAAAATTAAAGCACCATCTAAACTATTTTAATCATGTGATGTGCTGTTGTTGACATTTAATACATCCACTTTGAGATCAGATATTTTTTACAGGGAAAAATAAATAAAAGCTAATGTTTGCTGATTTGATGAAAGTAGAAATGTTTAGCTGTAGCAGGAATACAGGCAGTCGAGTTAATGCAGTGATGTTCTCACCAGATGTTCCCCGGCTACTTTGCGTATGCCAACCATGCGTATGGCATCAGAGGCCGGGTTGGTCGTCTGGCTGTCTTCCTGGTCATGATCAACACAGTCACACGGGCTGGGAGGTTGGCTCTCGCATGCCTGGGAGGCCACTGAATCATGAGTCTCCAGTAAAGACTAAAGGGAAGAAAAAGACATAGAATTCTAATTTGATATTCAAATTTATCTTTAGTCAGTCAAAGCTCCTGCTTAAAAGCCCTGAAATGCAGCATGGTGCATTTGTGTACATTCCACACCTGGAAGTGAGGCTGTGTGAGGATGCGGGCCAGCTCGGCGGCGGCGTCAGAGCGCTGCGTGAACGGGTCCAGATCCCTGAGGATCTCCTGCAGGAGCTCCACGTTGTTCTCCCTCACTGGCGACAGCCGCGGCTCCTTGGGGCTCTCCTCCTGCTCCTGACGTTCACCAACAGTGAGCCGGGGTTTAATTCAGTGGAAATGACACTAATGCATTCAGTTTAAATCTCAGTTCCCCTTCAAACACTCGTATTTGAGTGTATGTCTCACCAAAGGGCTTTCCATAATGCCTTTGAGGTAGATGAGGTCCAGGTCATTGGCGATGGTGGAGCTGGTGGTGCTGTCACTCATTGCGTCCAACACCTGGGGAGCTGACAGACAGACACACACACACACACAGCAGATGAGAATCCCAGCAAACTTCAACATTAAGTTTAAAAAACGTAACATTCTTGTATTCACTTCATGCATAGAAAGGAGCCTTTAGGTGAAAAAAGGAAGAAGGATTTGTTAAAAAAAAAAAAAACAGACAACAATAATCTTATGGTGATAACTGCGAACATGAAGAATTGTGTCAGGTCTTACCAGGCTCTGTCCTGGTGGAGGCCACAGGCATGGCAGAACTTCAGTCAATCTAAGACGGACAGAGAGAGGGAGAGCAGGGTGGAGGAACGGCTGCAGAGTTTAAGCAAAAAGATGACAGACCTGAGAACAAACTTATCATTAGTTATAGGAGTTGTATTTATATGTTCCAAACGCAACCAAATACCTTAAACGTTTGGGGGAAGAATGTGCTTTTACTAAAAACAATCTGAAACATGTGAGGTGCATTAGATTCAGCCCCCTTTATTACCCACACACCCATAATGAATACAAATGCAATGCAATAAGTTGACGTCAAATCGGATGATTAATAACTAGAGTCCATGTGTGTGTAATCTATTCTCAGTGCAAATGCAGCTGCACTTTGACGACTTCCAAGGTTTGTTAAAGAACATCAGAGACCATCCATTATGGAGACCAAGGAACCCGGCAGTATCCCAAGCGCTCTGGTCTGTCCATCATCTGAACATGGAGAGGAAACTATAAACATTAGCCAGAGAAGCAGCCAAGAGGCCCATGGAGGAGTTGCAGAGATCCACAGCTCAGACGTCAGAATCTCCCAACAGGAAAACAACTAGACTTCACAACTCTGGAAGAGTAGCAAGATGAAAGATCATGCTTCTAGAACTCCATGAAAGTTCTGTTTGCAATTTTCCACAGATCATGTAGAGAAAACACAGTAAATAACAGGCACGTTCTGGAACGCGTTGATCAGATGAGACCAAAATCCTTTGGCATGGATGGAAAACTCTATATGTGGTGAAAAACTGACCCACAATTCCCACAGTGAGACATGATGAAGGCAGCATCATGCAAGGGTTTTTCTTTTCTTTCCTCTGAATACAAAGGTACAGCACACATTTATTTATTCATTCTGAACCAAAGAACAATTTCAGCAGATAAACAGTTTTCCACCGTTAGCCCATTTAGCAGCAAGTACCTGTGGATGATTGGAAGCGGTGCATTTCTTCAGAGAATAGAAGCTCAGAAAGGACAAAAAGAGGATTGATCTTTTCACAGATTCTTTGTGTCATAACGTACTTTCACAACTTGGTGGCAGTTTTGACAAATATGTAAATAAAAAACATATTTTTATAAAAGTTACATATTGCAGCTTTAACTTCAGACAGTGAGAAAAAATGTGGATCCTTCTTTTTATTTGGTGTATGTAAGCTTCTGGTTTCAAATATTGGGAAAAAATAAGCTTAGTTTTTTTTAAACTGGTTAAATCAACAATGTTCTGTCAGAACAGTGAGTCCAAGTCGTCGCCTTCAACATCCAGAAGTTCTTAGAAACAATATTCAGCTCTTCATTGGTTCCATCTACATCAACAAAGACTGAGAAGGAACCCATAGCATTTCAAACACACACGCACGCACGCACACACGCACGCACACACACACACACACACACACACACACACACACACACACACACACACAAAGCAGGCAGTGACGTCAGCAAGGGAAGGCGGAGCTTCTGTGATTGTTCCAGAATAAAGTCTGGCACATACTGATGAGCGAGGGGATAGGGAGGGGCATGTGGGTGTAACTAATCTATACATCACCATGACAACACGTTCAGCTACGCTTATTTTGACTAAGTAAGAACAGACCAGGGCGCTCTTTACATGTGACGATCTATGAATCTATTGTTGTAATGAAAAGCTGCTGTGAAATCACATGGCTGCCATGGCAACGGCTCCTCCATCAGCTTTCACACTCACATCGCTGCTTATTGCTGCAGTAGGGATTATACAACACCTTAGGCAAGAGCAGAGCCGACTGGGAGGCAAAATAAGGATCTAGAAGAAAAACTGGAGTGACTGAAAGGCGATCATCATGTCTGTCCTCACAGACTTAATAATCGTCCACACATTTATGATGGTGTCACAATCTTAGGAAACAGTCGAGATCCAAACAGCAATTTTAGGCACAGCGAGATGTCAACATAACTGTCTAAAACATCTGAGCCAAAAATCAAAGCCAAAGCTTTATTTCATAAACAGGGACCTTTAGTTATACCTTATTATATAGGCAGATATCCACCGTGCTACCGTTCCACTGATGTGTTTTTGAACAAGGGTACTCATAAAGCTTCAAGAGCCTGCGTGTGTGTGTGTGTGTGGGTGTGTGAGTGTGTGTGTGCGAGTGGGCGTGCGCGTGTGACTGATGATGCTGAATCACTCTTTACTCCCCCAGATTCCAGTTTCTCAGCTGATTTAGAGCAGACACTGAAACAAAAACATGGTTCAAGACACTGAGTTTCAGTAAAGCCTTTGTTGTTGTCGTTTTTTTGTATAAACTGTGGTAGAAGAGGATCGCTGAGGCTTGTTGTCAAATGCAGTGAGGTGCAAAATGATCTAAACAAGTTCAGTTTAACTTCATCAGAATAACATCCACATTTCTGAAACAGGACATTAGCTTGAGCATATAACTTATGAACCTGAAGGTAAATGTACTCATCATCTGATAGACAACTTGAAGTGGGGAATGCTTTACTTTTGTCCTCTTTAGTGCAACATATCAAAACAGCAACTTAATGGAACAGCATTATATATTTTCCGGGCACACAGTGCCATTTTATAGCACAATCAAGTTGCTATGTTAACAACTGTTGTTCTTCCTCCATATATTTCATAGTAGTTGCTCAGGTAAGAACCATATAGATCCCTCAGGTCATCAGACGTATGCTCACTCTGTGCAGCGTTTACCTCCTGTCGCCTTCAGCTCTGGAACAAGCTGCCTGAAAACCTGAGATGTGCAGAAATTACTGCTTTTAACTCAGAAATGAGAACATGACTGTTTACTGCAGCTCCCCCAAAGATGTTTTTATCATTTCTACCATTCTTTAGCTTTTTAGTGCCTTAAATGTTGTCATTTAGTTTTTTTATTCATTTTTATCTGTTTCTGAATTGCTCTGTGTTTGAATTACGTAGTAAAAATAATAGATGCCGATAGATGTATTATTGCATCTATCAGCTTTTTCAGCATGCAAATGTGTGAGCATAAAAACCATATTTATTACTTGATCACAGAAAACATTGAGGGAAGTACAGATACAAGGAAGGATGGTTGAATGAAAACAAGATCCTGGAGTCTGTTTCCTTTTTTCATACTTAAGGAAAACAAATCAAATATAGTTTTCTTCACTTTTGATCATCTTGCAGTCGGCCATTGTTGTCCTTCCCCCCCCACCATGCCATTAATGCAGACACGCCCCCACCCACTCATCACGGCGCCGCCTCCATTCATCTCCCACTGCCACCCATCTGCTGTGCTGAGCCATGAAACAAATGTCACAGGCACAGTCAGCGCAGCCCACTAAGAAGTGTTGGTACAAAGGCCTGGAGAGCAGCCAAGCCTGGTTCTACTTGCTCTGCTTCTATGTTTTTAAAGAACATAATTAATAGAAGTGAGATCTTATGAAGTATTTCACTTCCTATAACATTTTTTTACATATTCAGAAGATGAAGTTCTAATCTGCAGTGCAAGATAGAAGTGTAGTTTATGTGTAGCCTGTTTAGATGTGATGATGGTGGTGTGTTTACATCCAACAAGGTCGCCATTTTGCTGCGAACTGGAATCAGAAGATTTCAGAAGATTTGGTAGCTTTGTAGAAAGAGTTCAAGTTAAGAACCTACAATCTTTAGGGAAATGTTTTTACTTAAATAAGACTTAAGAGAGTTTGGAATGTCGACTCTAATCTTTCGGCTTTTATTAAAAAAAAGTCAAAACAAGATGCTGTTTTTCAGTGACTGCCCTCACAGTGAGGGCGACTGGCTCAGTGGTAAAGTAGTTGTTTTGCAATTGGAACAGTCATTACATGTTGATGTGTCTCTGGGCAAAGCACTTATCCTCAAGTTGCCTTCTGACTGGTGTGCATGGGAGGGTGAATCAGTCTGAACTGTAAAGCGTTTGAGCGATCAGTGTGACTGGAAAGGTGCTGTATAACATCAGTCCATCTACTGACCAATCATTGAAGGAAGGCTAAAGGAGAATCTTTTGAAATGCATCTTTCTTAATTCCTTAAATAGAATTTGTAATCAGCTAAAATTGTATCATTTTGTAAATGTGAGTTAAAATCTAGGTAATGGAAACTGATGTGTGCATCTCAACTCTGAGGTTTTCACTGAGGCTGAATCTCTGCTATCGATGGCAGGACAGGAGTGGTTCACTGGAATCACAGAAATCAAGCTGAACCTTTGATAGGTTAGATTTCAATCCAGCATATTGCTCAATCCTGGACTGAATTATTCTACAGTCCTCACACATGCTTTACAATTTAGATGATAATTTCTGAATTCTTTATTCTCTTTGTGAGAAAACAAATAAAAAAAAGGCCTATAATATACTCAATTATGAAAACATGGACTCTGGATGTACATCATAATAGTGAAACTAGACTCTTGTATGGCAGCAGTTTGTCATTTTGGTCTCATTCATCCAGTCATAGTGGGTGGTGTGGGGATGGCGGGAGGTGGGATACGCCATGCAAACATGGCGTACATACAAACATAGGCTCCTCCAGGTGCATTCTGGGAAGGAACCATGTACACACACTCACTCACAAGGACAATTTAAAAAGCCCAATTTACCCAGCAGTCATGTTTTGAGATGTGGCAGGACGCCGTAGTACCAGGAGAGAAGCCATGCATGCTCCTGGAGACAAAGCAAAGTCTGAGCTGCAAAAACAAAAACAAAAAAACTGCTAACTGCTGCGTCACATGCAGCCAACTAACACAGACCTCAAATTAAAGAGTAAAAATATTAACAAAACAAATCACATTGTTTCTGTGTGTTCGTTTTTTTAACCATAACATGTATTTTAAAGAATCTATTAGCTCCATCCAACAAGTCAGCCTGCGGCTTGACCAATTGAAGTATTTCAGTAGCCATTCGTCCCAGAGCTGATCAAAGCCAGTCCAGGTTGAAACAGACACTACGCAAAATTAAGAACCAGGGAATCAGACGTCTTCAAGTCTGTGTGCAAATTAAATTAGATTTTTTTTAAAAAGTGCCTGCATCACACTCCTGACACAATAGGAGAGATGCTGAGCGCGGCTCTAATTGGTCCCAGAGGTCATACAAAACCAAAAATGACACGCCCACTTTCAAAATGCGTCCAAACTCAAAGTCTGACCAGAGAACAAAGAAACTATTTACCTCATTAGCATAACCTCAGTGTACAGACATACATCACACCTTCAACAATACAGCTCTACCAGCTCTGTGAGCATCAAACAACCGAGAGGACAGAATGCAGCAGTGAGAGCTGCGGGTCTCTCACCGCTCTTTGTTTGGGGCCGGAGACCCCGGAGACCCTGGAAACCCCGGAGACCCCGGAGACCCCGTCCCTCCTACCTCTGGACACAGGGAGACAGGCTTCCCGCTGGCTGGAGGTCTCGTGCGTGTCTTGTTGTTGTCTTGCTCG
Organism: Alfaro cultratus; assembly: GCA_903066825.1. Lineage (NCBI taxonomy): Eukaryota > Metazoa > Chordata > Actinopteri > Cyprinodontiformes > Poeciliidae > Alfaro > Alfaro cultratus. Next base: position 14,696 of record CAEFZX010018492.1, on the reverse strand, counting down.
TTGTCGACGTTTAGAACCGCGACGGTGTCAATGTGACCGAAAAAATAGCCGCAACTTCCGTGAAACTTCAAAATAAAATATTTGGCCGCCTGACGGTGAAACACAAAGCGCTAAGATCTCCGGGGCGCGAGGCGCACCGAGCTGGACGAGGCTCCCAACAACATTAGCCTCAACATCGCATTTGCTGCACAGCTGAATTAATGGAGCTCCAGAGAGCCCCTCCCTCTGCTGACCCACACACAACCAAACACACCAACACTCCTCTAAAAACCACATTTGGCAAAAAAGTAATAATAATAAAAAATTCTTAGTATGACTACATTTTATGAGACATCCATCCATCCATCCATCCATCCATCCATCCATTTTCTAACACCCTTGTCCCTATTGGGACCCCCGCCTCTGGACAGGTCATTTTATGAGACATTTGAACCAAATCACATAAAGAAATACACTAATTTGTCTAATTATTTAGACTTAGCAGTTAGTTGTGTTTGTGTCCTAAACAAAGCCCCTAGGAGATCCTGGAGTCTTTAAATCTCTATTCTTTTCTTTAATGTTATGGAAAACTTTAACAGCTCTTTGTTTTCTATACAGGATGTAGATAACCTGGGTGACTCTGAACTGGCTGCTGGTTCTTTAACTAGTTCCAAAACGAGGCAACACTACCACCCAGTGGAAAGGGTTGGATGTTTCATCTTAACCCCGGTAAATAGATTAGAAAATGTAGCGGCAACAAACAAAGGAAGACAAAAATATTATTTAGTGAAGATCTTGAGGTTAAGGCTGTGCATCAAAAGGTGAAAAACAGAACATTTTTGAAGTATTATAGTAATGACATTTTGCCTGCATTCATACTTGCTTTTTTTGTAAGTTTTTGTGCATCTTTTAGATAATGGTTAGACAAAAAGAAACACCACTGACACACTCCTGTTCCTAAACTCCTTAATGATGTCTAAAATGACATCATTACTTTGTGTGTTTTACACTTTGCTATCAAGATAACACCATATTACTGTTTGACATTTTCAGACTGAGCTGAATTCTATTCCAATCATTTGGTTTGTTTGCAAAACATGCATGCCAAATGAAATGACCGTTCTACAATACCTACAGTTTTGAGATCACTGGACACTAATTGTGTCCTTCACACACGAAGGACTGGATGCAGTGTGAAGTGCTTTGGAGTAGCTGGTCTTGATAAAGAGCTCAAAAGATTTTGACCATCAAATAAATGTGAACATCAAATAAAAACAACCTGTACGAATGCTAACGGGCTTAGAATGGTGATTTATCTTTGAAAGAAACTAAGAATTCACTGTGATTAGTTCTGACGTTATTATTCTTCTTTCTTGGTTGAGTGTCAGCAGCCACACCCAGACCTGGTTGCAGCCACACCTGGAGAACAAGCTTAATAATTTCAAACTGTTTGAAATTATGACATAGGAAGAGATTAGAAAGTAACACATAATCTGAATAAAGTAAAGGACAGATGAAAAAATTGAGTAGTGTTCCTCCTTTTTGTATATTTCTATGTTTTATGTGTTTAAGCTCCACAACCTCGATGTGTCCTGTCCTCACCATTTTCATGGTAAATTGGTTTGAATCTGGATTTGCGCCCCCGTGTGGCTGTTTGTGTTTGTTTCTGTTCTGCGATGGATTCTCTTTATCTTTTGGTAAAAGATCTTGTGACAGTGAGGACACCACTGTTTGTATGACATCATGTTTTGAATTACTAACTATCATGATGCCATACAAACTTATGACATCATGTTCCAGACTTTCATCCCATATCAAGGAAGTAACAAACAAATGTTAGTCACACAGAAAATGGTTTTATTCACATCCTCTGTTCTTCCTCTCGGCAGTGGTAATAACAGCGAAACAGAATGTCTTCACGACACAGTGATGGAGGGACACAAAGACACGGCTCCCCGTTCGATTGGCTGCTCTGACTCACATGTTTTAATCTGGACACTGACTTACGGCACAGCACTGTTGGAACAACAAAGTTGTCGAAATGACGAGAGACAGAGAGAGAGAGAGAGCTTGTGCTCCGGTCAGCAATGGTCATTCTGTTGGCTTTAGAGGGGGTGAGAGGCACCTGTAGGCTCCTCCAGGTGCATTCTGGGAAGGCCCCAGAAGAGAAGCACTAGGAGGAGGAAGGAGGGCTGCAGCGTCACCACATGAAAGAGTCATCATATCTGTTGAAAGGCACACAGAGCCGTCAGTGTCTGGTTCTTCATCACATGCACCACCCCTCCACACACACACACACGCACACACACACACACACACACACACACACACACGCACGCACACACGCAAGCAAGCACACACGTGCTCCCCCCAGGGTGGATGAGGTGCTGCACCTTGATCTCTGGTCTCTGCTGCTGTCGCCTCCAAACAGCAGCTCTGCCACCACGTCCTCCTGAGCCGAGCGCTTCCCGTATCTGCAGAGGGGAACAGGGACACCTTAGATCTGAGTTTAAATCCAATTAAACTGCAGTTTTATCAAAGATATTAATGTGTTTTCAATTTTATAATAACTCTTACATTACATCATTTACCTTTTTAGGTGTCAGTAGGATGTAGAATGAACACAATAAGTTAAGTGAGTGTTTATGGGGAAAGCTGTGATGCAGAGTTACAGTCATTCCCCTTTCACTCTTATCACCTTTACTTGAGGTGGGGCATCAGGGGCATCAGGGGCATCTGGGGCATCTGGGGCTCATGTGAAACCATTGCATGGTTTGCCAGACAGTAGACTGCAGGTATTTTTCTAACAAAAACAACAAAACCCCAGCAGCCCGAGCTGCAGCTCCTGTTTTCCCCATCAACACACCCCACCATCACAGCATCCAATCTTACGCCCCGCTTCTTCATCTCAGTCTGTCAGTGTGTGTGTGTGTGTGTGTGCTGCCTTGCAGGGAAGCAATCAGGCAAGAAATACACATTTGGATTCCCAGCTGGTACCGTCTCATACTGTAAGATGCTTTCCATCTCTCATGATGGTCAGTTCTACACCATAAATCTCCAGAGTCGGTCCAGCCGATATTTTCTACCTGCATGACTGTTATTATCTCATTTCCACTTTCATCCGAAAGAAAATAGTGAAAACTTTAAACCTCATGTGCATTTAAACCTCATATGCAAATATTCGATGCATCGAATGCATCGAATATTTGCTGCATTCGATGCACAAATATTCACATTCAGTGGCACATTTCATTTGATCCTAGAATGCTATTTTTATTAACTGTAGAGTATTTCTTTTTTCTTGGTTGTAAGTTTGCTTTTACTGTGAAGTCTCTTTTAATTTTTCTGCTTTTATATTTTTACCACAGTTTGAATCTGCGTGCTTCATGTGGAGATGCACCAATATAGATATCCTGACTGGTTTTAGTTTTTACCCTCCGATGTGGAATTTAGTCAATTCTGTTAAGAGCACAGATGCAAGTACCTTTAAAATAAAATAAGGTATTACAGTTCAATATTCCTTCAAATTTCTTTCTGAAAATGTCTTCTTTTTTTTTTTTGGTGAAAATGACTGTGAGTCTGGTTCAGAGCCAGCCCAAGGAATAAGTGAATTGAGCAGAATGTTCCCCGGGCTTCAGGGGCCAAATAAATGCTTATACACAGACAATAGATCTAGAAGTTTAACATTCGATTAGTAAAAATGAGTATACTAACCATTTCAATGGAGACCAATTGAAACATTTTAAATTGTTTATCATTTAAATTTAGGATTTAAAGGAATTGGCCATTTTTATGCTGTGAAAATACAAAGAATAATCTTCATAGTTTGTTGTGTTACCATAGCTACAATCTGATGCTAGTGAGTTCAGTCTTGGTGGTTGAGTTTGGTTTGTTCACAAATACATCTCAGCAAATAACCAATTATCAGTGACTGGTTTTAAGGTTGGCCAGTAAAGCTTGGCTTCCTCTCCCAGATTCCACCAAATGTACAGATTTTATTTATTTCTCTGTTACCTTTGTTGTTTATCTTAGCACTTATATTTTGAAAGCACACAAAAGTGCTTTGTGTGCTTTTGTCTGAATATGACAAAAGCACACAAAGCACAAAAATGATTCCACTCTCCCACAGTTTCCTATAAGTAAGGCTCCGCTCTTTAAACTCAGTGGTGTATATGAAGCAGGAGTGTGGGAACAGTAACGAATTTTATTGGTCATAAAGTGTTTTCATAAGCAAGTCTCCAAAAAGACATAAAAGAGACAAATGTGTTTTTCTGGACCGCATTCTTCCAGCCTTCACGTATCAATAAGCTATTTAACTTTCATGAATGAGAGCAGATGGCCCCTGCGCCAGACTACTTTAAATAAAAAAGCTGAACACTGCATTACACCTGAGAACATCAGGCCTGGATTTGGCCCTGATAACTAAATTTGGGATTCTCTCTGGGTCCATCTTTATAACTTTTATTGCTCTGCTGCTGTAGATTTGGAGGCCTGGAGGTTCAGGGGACGAACCGTAATCTGATCAGAGCGGCTTCAGCTAGCTGCATGCATGGAGGAGCCCCATGTTGTCGACGCTGTGGGCAGGACTGGGAGGGCGGCTGCTGTTGTGACTCAATCAAAGAAAAATGTTATGTGATCTCAAGTGGAAAAGTTGAAAGAAAAAACTAAATGCAATGGTAATATTTTCATCCTGATGCAATAAAATTTTTTTTTAACATCTTCAGTTGTTTTTTTTTCCTTCTTCTAGCTGCAAAATGGCAGAAATTGTTCAGCGGTAAATGAAATTAACAATTAGAAAATGATAATGTCATGAAATGGATTTCTACAGATTACAAGGTCATTAGAATACAATTAATTCTCTTACAGTTTTAAAAGACAGACTTTTTCCTTTCTGTCATCATTAATGAAACTAAAACGAGTTCCACACATCTGCCCTGAACCGCCGGGCCCTGCGGGACGTGGAGGATGCGCACTGACCTCTGCCTGGTGATCAGGTTGATGTAGTGTCTCAGGGCCGTGTAGTACTTGGCCAGCTCTTCAGGCGGAGCGTCCTGTCCAGGGTTCTCTGGCTTTGGAGGGTAGGCGTCTGCCAGCGCGCCCAGACAGACCAGCACACACAGCACAGCGGCCACCAGCATCGTCCATGGTCTCAGCATCACAGCCATCTGCAGTAGTTGGCCCAAGCTGCCAGAACAGAACATAGAAAATACAAATGAAATGGGGAAAAAAGAGAAAAGTGGAAACAAAATTGATTTAATATTTTTAAGAGCATGATATTTGGAAGTTCTTAGAGAGGTTATGAATTATATTTTTAAAAAAGTGCTTAGTAATATGAGGATATTTTGATAACAATAATTGGTGTCTCTTAGACTTTGCTGATGTTCATAGGTGTTTGTCGTATAAATATCAAACTGAACTAAAGCATCGATGCAGACGAGTCAGTTCCTGAGGAAGCTGAAACCCTTCGCTGTGTGCAGGAAATCGCTCTGCGGTTATTGCTGTCTGCAGGACCAGAGGTCACTGTGCTCTTCAAAATTTGGCAAAACCGTTGGAAAGAATGCAAAAATGTTTCTGTCTGCTATGGGTCAGAGGTCACTGCAGCAAACTGCTCTCCATCATGAACTGTTTGCTTTGTTCAAAACGGCTGACCTGTCTGCAACAGACCCAGCTCGGCTGTACCCATAAATACTACAGCAGGGCTTCCTTCTGCCTGCAGCCATAAAGAGCAAAACTCTGTCAATAGTCCACGTAACTCATCCCTGAACCCCTGTAGACAAGTTGCACTGCATTTATCTATTTGGTAATTAGAGGATATTTAAAATCCTTAAAAGTTCTGATTTTATTCTCATAATTTGCTCTTTTTAATTGTCTTATTAAAAATAAATATGTAATATTTTTTTTTAAAAAAAACAACACGTCACTTCTGTCTCAAGTTTGATTTGGTATAAATTTTAAAATATAATCACTGAAAGTCTACAGCGGGCCTCAGTTTTATTGAACTGTTAAATATCCTCCTGGATATCCTGCGTTCTGATCACAGATGGGCGTCTAACCATCCTGCTGCAATGGAGGTCATGCAGATGCTTTTTACCCACCTTGATAGGCGACCAATTAAAGTAACCTTCTATGTTCTACAATAAAATTGTTCATTTATTTATTTACTTGTATGTGTGTTTTCCTGTTGTTTCTTTTATACTCTTTTTAACTCAATAAATAATTGCTAGCCAGCAGAAGTTTCCTCAGGAATGTTCTGGCCTCTTCAGGAATAAATCTGTCATAGTTGGGGGGGGGGGGCGAAGTAATCTAGCCTAATGACGTCAGAACCAAAATACATTCAAAGAGAAAGTCTTCAATTAAATATGCAACTAAATTTAATTCCACATGAAGATCCCAGCATGCATTCATGGAAAATGACGAACGGACGAATAATACGAACGCTTAGTTAAACATTATTATTATTATTATTATTATTATTATTATTATTATTATTATTATTATTATTATTATTATTATTATTATTATTATAAGACTCGTGCGTATGTGTTGTCTCAAATCTTCGAATATGTCGTAATTTTTTCTCGCGCTAAGTCAGGAGTCTCTCTGCTCCCTCAACGAGCTGTGACGGGTTGGCGGCTGTAACGCGCCGCGGGACGTTACTTCAGGTCATTCTGGGCTCAGACTGCGGCTGAGGCCCGACCTGCCGAGTCTCTCTGTAGAGTCATGATTTCTCCGGGACAGGAGAAGAGAAAAGCAAAGTACGGAACTGAGGTCCGGAGCCGAGGTCCGGACCCACACGGAGCCGAGGTCCGGACCCACACGGAGCCCGGAGCTGTCCGTGGTGCTGAACGGGTTTCCATCAGAAATTATTATAATAATAATAATAATCTACAAAAACTTAATAGCAGGCGCTCCAAAGTTGCACAGTGAGGCTCTAAACGACATGCTGACTGGATGAGCTGACGGGAGAAGCTGGAGGTGGATGGAGACTTACTTTATGAAGTTCCAGGCAGCAGCTGGAGCCACAGGTGGTTTCTGACAGCAGCAGAGGCTCTGGGTCCTGCAGTCCTTCTCTTCCTCTCCTCCTCGGTGAGATCTCACTCTGCAGGTCGACGCACCTTGGTTCCAACCTGCGGCTGAAGTGATTTATATGGTTTTGTGCCAGCAGAGATGGGAGGGGTTACACCAGGAGAGTGACTGCGTCAGATGGTGCTGATGATGGAGACATTACTAATGCGTTAGGTTGTGTGTTTCTGATGCAGCCAACAGATGACATTTTGAGCCAAGATGTTCACAAAGTTGTGTTCACTGGAAATTTTATACTTGCGTTGTGTGAAACCAACTTCCAGATGGTCCAAACTGGGTCATCCAGCCATCATGTAGGTGTTTATGTCTGTGTGAACCAAGATTACAGTTTCCCAACAGCAACTTGACCCACATCTCTACTGTGAAAGCAAATAGAGCAGCCTATATTTTAATATGAAGCACAAATGGTTTTGCTGCTCTAAAGCAGCGTTGGCTCTAAAAAGCTCTTTTTGATGTGAACAGTGGGTCTTGGTATTTTGCTGCTCACTTTAGTTTTGTATTTGGATCATTTTTGAAGTTTTGTTTTCCATCAAGAATCTTTTCCAGATCCTCGGAGCCACAGTCCAAAAAGCACCGCCTCCACAAATTTTTAAAACGGGTTTGAGGTTCAGCCAACAGCTCAGGGTCCTAAACAAAGCCTGAGGATCCAAAAGGCCCAGACTGTATTCAGGAACCTGGCCGTGGATTGCCTTGAAATTTAAAATCCAAATTTAAGTGTGAACCATGAATTGCACCGGATGTCAGAGCACTGGAGGCAGGAACAGCAGTATCATGTCTCTGCTGTCAGTTTTAGTCAGCAGCCTCACTGCAGCGTTCGGTACAGACTGAAGGTATTTGATTCAACAAATAAAACGACTATTACAGCAGATCTAGCTCATTCTGTGACACAAATGGTCTCAACTTAGCAATGATCCTTAAATGTTTAATTAGTTATGAATAAATATTCTACAGTGATTGTCAAAAGACGAGGAAATGTCAAAGCCGACGCCCAGATTTGTGAGACCAGTTTTCACAGAAGGAGCTGAAGATGTGAGATGCTTCTTGATTAAATGTTTTTATTGTGGTGTATATTCAAATATGTTAAAAAATATATTATTTTTATTATTGGTATTGTTATAACTAAGTTCAATGTGCTGTTTTGTAACCAAAACAATGTCTTTAGCAGATTACTTTGATCACATGAGTTAAAGTTTGTGTTTTTAGTAGATGTGTAGAACGTGGCAGGAATGCCTTCAGGCTGTGAATCTGATGTCTAAGTCAGATGACGATGAGGATGATGATAATGATGGGGCCTGTTAATGGTTACTAGGAGACGAGGTCAAACTTAGGTCACTTTCACTTGAAACAGCGGCAGCGTTTTAACAGCTTCACTTCTTCTGTATCAGATTTAAAAGAGTTCCACTGGGGGTTTATTAACAGGTTCGATGACATTGGAGCTACTGCCTCTTGGTTATGAGGCTGCTACTCTCTAATTTCCTTTTATTGATTGGACAGACGTTAAAATGTCAGCTTTTTCCAACCCACTCACGTTCCGTGACGGACAGAAGATTTGTGTTGCAGTCAGATCTTCCCTCGAGCCTCTTCTCCATTCTGGCATTGACCAATTGATTTTTATTCAAAGATATAAATAGAATCTGATCAGAAGCATAACCCAAAATGTTGAGGTAAGCAGGCTGCAAATAAAATGAATATTTAGAAGTTTAATCATCTCTAAAAAAAATAACTTTGTAAAATAAATCATTTATTCTCTAGTTTGGAATTAATTTTTTTCACTACATATGTACCTCAGTGTAAGTGATTGCTGTGGCGTTAATCACACCAAAACTCATTTCTATGATGATTCTCTGCATATCTAACACAAAGGATTCATCAGAATCAAGAACTCAAATTCCAGCTGCAATCCTCAAGTTGAGCCGTTCCTCATCAGATCAATACTTCTGATTGATCCTCCTTTATCTGGCCGTGTCATTAAGGTAAAAACTAAGTTGATCCCAATCTTAACAGAAACTCGAAGCATGCTGTGAGAAAACAATAGAGTCCAGTGTGGTTTAGAGGGAGATGGAGGTAAGCTGTGGGTATTTCTTTAGCTTCAAACATTGTGGAGCCAAGAAGCAACAGGAGCTTCTTCAAACGAACATTTCCAAGCTTTTACCAGAGACTGTTATCAAGACCTGCCTGAGATTTCAGAGTGTTTCTGGTAAGAACACAGCAAAACAGAAGCTAACCAACCGAACCAGATGTTTTCTGGCTTTGGGAAGGAGAAAACTTGTGTGGGTGATGATTTATACATAATCCAATCATTTTAACCCGTAGAAACATCTCTGTAGTATTCTGACAGCTTAGACCTGAACATGACCTCTGGCAGAAACCATGTGAAACATCTGACTCAAACTATGAGTAAATTAATTCATTATGTTTAGCTATAATGAATTTTTAATCATTTTTAAAAATTCATAAGCTAAATGCCGTTAATTATATAGGCAACAGTGTCGACAGTGGTAGCAGAATCTGACATATTCACTTCTACCACCAGCTGATGTTGAGGAAGGTGAGCATCTTGGTGAAAACTGTTCTTGGGCTCATGGAAAGCCTGGTCAGCCTGAGGAACTTACAAGTTGGAGATGTTAAGATACACATGAAGGTCAACCATGGCTATGAATCCCCTGGTAAACGTTCTATAAACGTTTTCAAAGCCCAAAACTCTTTGAATCTCTTTTCTTGAAGAAGGGACTTGCCGGTGCCTCACTGCCTCCACCTCGGCTGCGTCTGTCTGGATCTCACCCTGGTCCTGATGAGGATGGGCAGAGTCCTCATCCTGGACCAGCACCAGATCTACATGATGTCATGTAGATGTTGGAGAACTGGACCATTACAACACAGCTGCAGAGGACGACTGTGGAGCAGGTGAGGAAGACTTGTGTGGGGTTGCTCACTGGAGAGACAATTACACTGTCTTCTAAGCACACAAAAACTCCTGTGCCTCAGTGCTTATCTCAGGCCTATCTGAGAAAACCCTTAAAGTGTCTTCTCAGTGACAACCACCCTTCCTGGTTGTACTCAGTTGCTTACACAGAGGAATTTTGCTCTAATGAAAATTCAGACAAATTATAGTTTTCCACACAGATTAATATACTAAACATATGGATTTACTATCACAGGGGGGCAGTAGCGAGTAAACCTTTGGGTTTACATAGAAGTAGAATGGAATGACGGATGCCACAAGAGGATCAATGTGTGTTTATTAAGCTACAGACAGGATGAGTTTATTGCCTGGGTTATCTAGTAGCCATCGATATGAACTCGTCTTCCTGAAGCACCAGTGGAAGAATAAATGAACTGTTCAGCTGTCTCCTCTTTTCTTTGCTCTGTCAGTGAGGTAATCAGCCAAGGGAGACATTACCCATAAGTCTCTCCACTGAGGAGCCTGTTTAGAGATTTCAGGTAAACTCATCCACAAGTTCTTCCACCTCCCTCTGGGACGATATGGTCCACATTATGGGAGTAACATGAAGATGGGAGTCCTGGTAACAGGTTTTATTTGAACTTTGACAGAATGTGTCCAGACAAAACATAATATTAAGATAATACTACGATTCTCTACATTAGTACTGTTGTCTCTTCAATCTCTTTTTTGTGTGAATTCAAAAGCAAAATGTCAAAATTTAAAAGATAATACCATTCTTACTCAAATGATTCCATTCAATATGTTCCCATTACAAATGTGCACAAAACTTTATAGGTATTCTGCTAATGTCAAAAAAAGTCAATTTCCATTAAATAAAAAGCACAATCAACCCCCCATGTGAGTAAGTTTGTTCACAGAGCGAGTCATTAAAAAAACATGCCGCACCATGATCCTCTGCCTACTTCCTGTTGTCTTCTTCATCTTTTCCGCCGGTGGCGACATCTGATTGTTGATCACATGACTCGGAAAAAGTGTCTTCATGGCAGTTTTGCAAAAAATACACTCATTTCAGCACAACCGGAAAACCACTTCATCCTGGTGCCAAAATGTTTTATTCAAAAACATGAGGCTTTTTTCAAAATTGGCATGTTTCCATTAAGCTAATCTATTTTCATAATTCCAATTTGCACAATTATATGGTCAATGAAAATGCAGCTACAGTTTAGTTTTACAGCCATTTGGGCACTAATTAAAAAGAAGAGCGATGGTGTGTTCAGACTTTCAACTGATTCTAGATTTATCCATGTCTTAATGCCCTCTGACAGCCCCACTAAAGGTTAGTGATGGATTGCTTATTTTCAGTATTTTATTCTTCTGTTCATGGTCAAATTTTCTGACACACAGTGTTTGTGTACAAGGGCCAGAAAATCTACTGCAAGAAGAAGCCAGAGCATCAACATGTTATCAGATACTTTAGGTTCTGGGCTTTTGGGTTTTTGGTACCACCTGGTCTAACTGCTAATTACCAATGACGTATTTAGCGAGATGAATGTAAAAGAAGATAGGACAGGATATGTAACAGTAAACTGCTAAATTATCAGAAAGCTGTGAAATCAGGTTTGAGTTTCCACACCAAAGAATTAAATCTAATCATTTAAATGTGATTATTTTTGCTGCAATATGATATAGTTCATCATTAAGCAGAAATGAATTGATATGTATTAAATTTAAGAGATCCAACGCACACAGACACGCGTACACGTCTAAAACATGCCACTTTTATTAAGCCTTTAATTGGAAAGGAGGACATTTATTACGGAAATCAGAATAAGAAATATTGTTTCAGTTTGGACCATGACTAGACTTCATATTTTCTCAAATCACCCTGGAAGCCATCTCAGTCCCAGAGTCTAATCTTCTGTCATGTGGAGAAACCAGAACAAACATGTCTCAATTCTCCATCTTTGTCAATTCACTGAGCAAACTTGGGAGCCGAAAGCTCAGTAAGAGAACATTAATGTGTGTGTTTAATGGAGTGAGTCGCTCTGTTTGGAGAAACCGGAGCAGCATAGTTCCTTCCTCAAATGCTGCCTGTTGCTACCTGCTGCTGAAAGGCTATTAGAGATGATGGCTGCTGCTGTGTGTGTGTGTGTGTGTGTGTGTGTGTGTGTGTGTGTGTGTCACTGTGTGGTTATTTCCCTAAGAGCTTCCATTTGTCTGGCCACAGTTGTTTTATTGGGATCCACCTTGAGTTGTAAAAGATCAATGAGGAGAGATTTTAAAAAATGACATAGCTGGCATCCCTCTGTTTTATTCTTTGTTTTGTATTTTTTTCCCCCACAAAAATGCACAAACATCAAACTCTACATCGCTGGTTCCCAAACCCGGTACTCAGATCTACTCCTGCCCTTCATGCTTTGGGTATTTCCTTGCTGCCAAACACCTGAATGGCTGATCAACAGCTTCTGCAGCATTTGGTGCCTGCAGAGGAGGTCATGCAGTCATTTGAGTCAAGTGTGCTGGAACAGAGACAAATCTAAAACATGAAGGCCAAGGGTACTTAAGGTCCAGGTGTGGGAACCTCTGATTTAAGGTATGAGGTGCTGCACATAAATCTGTCAAGCCCACCTACCCTACCAAGTCATTTAATACTCATTTTAAGTTCTATAAGTTTGATATGTTTCATAAGCTCACCAAAAATCAACAGGTTTTTCTGCATTCTTTTCAAAGCACATTAGACAAATGATCAACTTGCGGATGCCTTCCAAGTAAGTAAACAGAAATGTGATTTAGTTTTTGCAGGAGCTGCAGTAATTAGCACGTCTCATGTGGAACCAAAACTAGAATGATCAAGTAGAAAGTAAATGTCAGTATTCCCTCAAAGGTCAGAGCTCACGGTGCATATTTACAAAATTCACTATAAATAGTCTGTTTTAATTGCCCTGAGTATGTCAGTCCAGTGTCCAAAATAATGTTGGCATTTTATGCTTCTGCAAACCACCATCATATATAACCGTGTTGTTTCTGGAGCAGAGAGGGATGATCTGCTGCTCAGGCTGAGCCAGAGAGATTCAGGTCTTCACAGATTTCCTCTTCACCACCCAAACTGAGCAAACCGGAAAGAGAACCGGAAAACAAAAACAAGAGCTAAACCACGCAACTATCAAGAGGAGAATTCAGTTTAACTCACTTTATTTATATAGTACCGATGTACCACAAATATCGTTTCAAGGTGCTTAACAAAATATTTTTAAAAATTGCAAAGTGCCTTGATCTGCGTGTGGTGAGAGATTAATACAATTAAAAACTGTAATGTGGGATAATGTGGAATAAGTGAAGCACTGTGAGGTCTTTCCTGATGTATTCTCAGTGCAAATGTATTCTGTCATTTGTAATTTCTTTTTCAGAAATGAAAGAGAAGAAATTGATTAAAATGGGAAACTGGTTGTGATATGAAAAACATCAGAGATCTTATTTTCAATCCACAGCATCCGGCTCAAACTTTTACGTCTTCACCTACATAAGTGGTGCTGCGTGATGGAAAACTGTAACTGCAAATACATTCTACACTTTTCATTTCTTTATTGAAAAGTTTAAAGTACAAAACCAAAATAATAAATACATTTATATTGTTTATCATGCTAACAAAGCCATCATGTTTTCTTTTGTCCAAATTCATCTTTTTAACTGTGCTGTGGTGTTTTTTGTTTTTTTTTTCATTTGCCCTCTGACCTTTTCACAGCTCACTGCACAGCCTGTCTTTCTGCTACGACCAAGGCAAATGTGGACAAATATTAGAATATTTTCTATAATATCAAGGAGACTTCCTCCAATTTAGACCTTCCTGTCCAAAGCAAATCCTCTCTAATGTTGTTCTACTTCAGCAGTTTTTACTTCCATCTGACTGTAATTTGCTTTCGCGTAATCTCAGCATAATCACTGAGCTTATTGATGGTTTTAAAAACACAAGAACATTTTCAGAAACATTCTCTGTGTCAATGTGTGTGTGTGTGTGTGTGTGTGTGTGTGTGTGTGTGTCAGATGTTATCGGCAGCAGCGTTGTAAAGGTTGGAAGCGCTCAGAGCAGGAAGCAAGAGTGGCAGGAAACATTTAAAAAGTACTGATAAACCCACAGTACAGTCCCTGTCACTGAGCATCAACGCACACTGCTGCACACACACATGCACCCCCCTCACACACACACATTCAAAGTCACATGACTAAGACACAGAACATAGAACAACATTGTACAGTTTCTTCTGTCTTCATTGAACCTTGAAGAAAGTTAAAACGCACAACAAATGCTGCCGGTATGTTGCCTGGAACAGATAAATGCATTTTGAAACATAAGCACGCACACACACACACACACACGTTTACGTGGCTATCTTTGTGGATACTTTCCATCAACTTCCAATCATTTCTACAGCCTAAACCTTACTCTTATCCTATCCCTAACCGAAACTCAATTCACACCTTAGTCCTAAATCTAACCCTTGACCCAAAAACAGCGTTTCCCTTTGTGCGGACCAGGCTTTGGTTCCCACAAGAAGCAGTGGATCCCCACAATGTAGTATGTGTCAAGAAAATGGTCCCCACAAGGTATTACAAATAAATACACAAACACACGCACCCACACACACACACACACCCATTTACAAACAGATAACCTTTAAACAGAGAAGTATTTGTCCGTTCTGAGATCAACATCAGAACAGACATTCACCAA
>CAEFZX010018490.1:0-21428 GCA_903066825.1 Alfaro cultratus | reverse complement strand
GTCTCCTGAGATGGAAGTGCGTTACATTGATCTGACTCTTGTGTTTTATTAAGGCAAATGTTCATTTTAATGCAATTCTCAGTTAGCAAAGCTTGAGGAAAATGTCCTGTTCACACTAAATGTTTCTGAGCTGAATTCATTGGGATGTTTAATAAAATTATTATCAGATCAGAAATTTTGTTCCTGCAGTTTGAAACAAGAATTTAGATTATTATAAAGTAAAATAAGTATTTATTTTAACTTGATATTGTGAGTTAAATAATAGAGAAATGTGGCTCTTTAGTTAAAACTCACGATTCAGGATCTATGAAGTTAAAAAACAATGTTTAGACAACTTGTCTCTAGTCATTAAATCAACTTCATGAATTTTAATTTCTGAGTTAAAACCAAAATAATTTTCTTGTTGACTTAAATTGCATATTCAAGGCAGCAGGTGGACTTTCATTTTCAAGTTAAACAACCTTTAAATGTTTTACAGTGTATGAGTTTAAGTTAGCAAACTCTTACGCATACAAACACATTGGCTTAAGTGAAACATGAGTTTATGAAAGGCAGTTTTAGAAAATTGTAACTACAAATCCTAGAGTAAAATCCTGGCTCCAAATTCTCTGTTTTGGATCATTTCAGGTAACCAGGGAAATGCAGGTCTGGTTTGCATCTTTGACAATGTCTCCAGTCAAATGGCCAAGATAGGTTTAAAAATTTTAGAGGTATATTTCATTCTTTTACCCAGGATCAGACAAAGGAATCAAGAAATAGCAAAGACCATTTTGTATTCCACATCTTTTGGAGATAAACATAAGCGATTCTATAATATAAGCATCTTGGGTTCTGCAGCTCTGGAAAAAAATTAAGAGACCACTTAAAATGATCAGTTTTTCTGATTTTACTTTTTATAGGTATGTTTGAGTAAAATGAACATTGTTCTTTTATTCTATGAACTACTGACATCATGTCTCTGAAATTCCAAGCAGAAATTTTAGATTTATTTGCAGAAAACGAGAAATGGTCAAAATAAGGAAAAAGATGCAAATAATGCAAAGAAAACAAGTTCATATTCGTTTAGAAACAACAATACTAATGTTTTAACTCAGGAAGAGTTCAGGAATCAGCATTTGGTGGAATAACCAGGAGGGTTTCAGTGGGATTCAGTGTAGTGGGCTCTTAGTTTTATACAGAGCTGTATTTATTTTGCTCATGCTGCACTGCATTGACATTTGCACAATCATTTCTTTCACACTTGGAAATGGAGGGTCTTCACAAGACAGACTTATGATGCAAATTTGGAAAAATCTCCTAAAATGAACCAAACAGTGTGCACAACATGTTTGCAGATGAATGGACAAGGCCTGGTGAGCTGTCCATGAGGGCAGTGTGAGCTCTGATGCAGCTTGTACTATCAGCCAAGAGGCACTCCAGATCAGGCAAACCCCCAACAGACGAGCGCACACTCCAACATCCTGAATGTACTTACAGCCACTCATCTGCCCACTCATAGAAGTAAATGAAATCACAACTCACATTTGCTTGTTAAGAGCTTTTCTGTTTTGGCTGGGAGACGACTCTACTGAGGAAACTGAAAATAAAAAATGTAGCAGCAGCTTATTGCTGCTCACCCAGATAAGACTGGCAGAGGAGCACACCTCTGCCTGGCAGCGGTCCACTCACTGTCTTTGTTTTTGTAGTTCTTCTTACCCCACCTGGCTTTCTGCTGGCTTCATTTCAGCCAACAGTTTAACAACCAAGTAAAAAACATTCTACATGCTCTGATGGAGCGAATCTGTTTTCCGGGAATAAAATATGTAGGTGGCATTTAAAGTTTTTCTCAGTTGCATTTGGTGCATTTTTCGAATCATTTGACATTTGCAAAACAGTAAGTGCATTTCTCAAAAAAACAACATTGATTACCTGCAAAAGTCTTTCTCAAAATCCATAGTTCAACTCTCAAAATTAAATATCTGTGTCAGTGAACCTTTCAGTAGACAGACATTGTGTACAAATAATTTCTTAGTCATGCTGTCAATGTAACAGTGTTCAGTTGTAAATTATGGCTAAAGTTTTGATGTAAATGTGGGAGACCAATGGCAAAATGTACATTTATGCTTTTACTATAATTTGTTGACAGATTCGGAAAGAAAAAGACAGAAATGCAGAGAACAAAGTAAAAAAAATAGAAGTGGAAACATAAGACAATCTTCTTAAGGAAAATTGTACATGTAGTGCTGCAGGAATTACATTACATTATAATTTCCATCTTCCTGCTGAGAAAAATCCCTCAATGGCGTTCAGGAATGGAAAGTAGGATGAGAGGAACTCCATCCTGCTGTGGGTCACAAACCACTATTTGGTGACTTTGGATCAATGGAAACTCGGCCTTTTCTGTTCAGACAAATGCACCAAAGCGACTGAGAGAAACACATCAGCCAAGAGTATTTGCAAAAACGTCTTGAGACAAGCAATTGGGCACCTGAAAAAGAGAAAGTGCAAACTTTCCCCTGTCATGATGTGTGTTTTGATAGTGGATCCAAAAGCAGAAATGCAGAGAAAAAAACAAAAACAATGAAGGACAAACTTACAAAAATCACAGGGAGCCAGAGCAGAACAAAAACCATAAATCCAATGAATAGTGATGCATCAAGAACATGGAGCGAGATCCTGTGTCGGTGCATGTTTAGCTAAAGGAAAGCCACATGACCAACACAAAAACTGTTTCAAACTGACACTGATGGGCCAAACTGTGTCATATCTGCTCAGGTGATGCATCTGTCAAAAGAATCTCTGATCATCTGCGGATCCGAATGGATGGATCTTATGAAATACTGGGACAACCAAAAGACGATCTATCCAAACCTTTTCCGCATTTCCTTTAAATTTCTTTGCCCTCCAGCCTCATCCCATCAGCCATGTGAGCGCGTGTTTTGTACAGCTGGAGAAGTTGTATCAAAAAATGTAACAGACTCAATTACAAAAAAGGAAAACATATTTTTTAAATTAAAAATGTGTAAAAAATAAAATAAAATCCCAGTCCACATGCATCCTCATTCACACCTTCACTTAGATTTTTATGTTAAGATTCATGTTCACATTATTTATTGACTATAACTAAAAGTATCAAAGATATTTTAAATTTAAATGAAGATATGAAACAATAAAATATAAAAAAACAATGACTTAAATTATATTATTGTTTAACTAGGTCATCAAATCAGTGTGAGTTGACAGCACCAATTAGGTTGCCTGTAGGGATTTTTAAGGTCCAGCAGGTGTCAGGATTCAGTGACCCAGTATCAATACAGTTTGGCAACATATCGAACAATTCATGACGCCTCATTAACCCATCACTACCAATGAAAAAACAGCAGGGAACACGAGGAGGAAACTGAGGAAACAACAGGGAATAATGCGAGGAACCAGCAAGGAGGAACTGAGAATGAAGTACCCAAGTACTGGGAGGTTGGATGCTGAACAAAAGACCTGGGCTGATGAGCTAACACAGTGTTTCTCAAGCTGAGGACCACTTAACCCATTTAACAAACACTCACGGACCACCTAGCTTGAAATTGCCCCTCACAACAATACAGCATTTAAATATATCTAACCTGAAATTAAAGTACTAGTCTGTTAACTAATGAGAAGCGGTGTTTTATAAACACCACTTCTCCATGACAAAACCAGTCGAGGACATTTTGAGTTATTTGCAAATTCTGAAGAAAAAAAAAGAGAGTAGATTGTAATTTCCAATGATAAACACAATAAAAGAAAAATAAACTTCAGTTGCTGTGGCAGAAACAAAAATTAAATCTAAGAATTATTCACCCATTTTTATCATTTGTTTTTGTCTATTGTGTTTATTCTGCGATAGATAATTTTTAATTAAATAAAAACGAAAATAGCTGTTAAAGCAACCCATTAATATTTTTAACCTCAATGCGTTGGTAAGTTAACTTCATGTATCCTTGCGGACCATTAGGGGGCACCAGAGTTTGAGATAGATTGAGCTAATGGGTTTCAGGTGTGGAGAGAGAGAAAATGGGGAAGTGGCACAAGGGGCGAGGGAG
Organism: Alfaro cultratus; assembly: GCA_903066825.1. NCBI lineage: Eukaryota > Metazoa > Chordata > Actinopteri > Cyprinodontiformes > Poeciliidae > Alfaro > Alfaro cultratus. Next base: position 17,370 of record CAEFZX010018490.1, on the reverse strand, counting down.
AGGAAATGAATGTAACAAAATAAAAACTAAAGCAACTAAGAAAAGGACTAGACACACAAAATAAACATAACTTGAGAAATAGAAACAAGGCAGAACTAAGGAACACCAATAATAACAAACTCAAAGAACCGGAGATCCTGACATCTCCTCATGTTATCATATCATATCCTGTCGTTACATTGATAATTGCAGCAGCCTGCTGATCGAGACGCTCATGTGTAGCCGGTGGAACATCTGACCTGTCTCCGTGTCATGATGGATCACCCACTAAACGCCGAGCGCTGTGCACATGACCAGGCAGGTATGTGTGACAAAGGAACGATGCCGACTGAATATCCATTCTCATTTCTCGCCCATCTGCTCCTCTGATAGAAAGGAAACTGGCATATCTCTGAGAGTGTTTGGGTCCACAAAGACCCAAACACATCTGGCAATGCAGTGCAAACATCACAAGGCTTGACACACTTCTCCCTTCGCTGTGAAGTGACCTATTCAGACAAATCAGAAGGGGGCAGAGAGACAGAAACAAATGGATGCACAGGTTTGGGCTCTTGAAAAGACAAGTGTTTCTTTTGCTCACAAGAGGGTCATCTGTTACCATTAGCCCTTAATTTGTTCCTCTTATGTTTTCTGGGTCCCTTCATGAAATCTAGGTCAGTCCTTTGATGGGTTACCAGCAAATGACTGATGCACAATATGAGATACACTGACTTGTCTTTGGATTCAAATGCACAATAAGAGATGCAAACTGGACTAAAATGCAACTGAATAAATCTAATCTTATCAGGAACAGAACTCTGAACAATGTAGATTTGAGGAGAAATGGACAAAGGTCAGACAGTGTACACTCGACAGCCTCTTCAGAGGCCAAGTAGTGCAAACAGTGACATCCAGATATCTGTTGAAGTCCTGGACAACTCATGTTTTTTCAGGAGTTTCATTGTGTTGATGGTTGCTGAGTTTCCAGGACGTCATAAGTAACCAGCTGTCTGCTAAGATAACACCTGTCTGAATAAATGCAGTCTTTTACTGCATTTACCTTTTTTTCCTAAACTATAAATTTACCTCGTAAATTTCGTTTATTGTTCTATTGACATAATTCAACTTTGCAAGACATATTGGTTTGTTTCTCACGTAAAAGGTTTAATCTACTTAATTCTCCTTTAAAACTTTTTTATTTATTTCTTTTACTGTAGACAAAAATAAATGAAACACTGATCAACATTTTCATGTGTAATGATGGCAAAATGTAATGCTTATTGCCTATCTTAATTGTCGACTGTCTGCTATCAGTAGCGCCTGCAGCTGAGATCACTCAGCTGGCCAACCGTGACATCTGCCGCGCTCTTCTTGAGCGTTGCACTACGACTGCGGGTTCAACAGGTAATCTAATCAAAACTTTTACCAAAGGAGCAGAAATTAAGCAAACATTGTTGCTTCACCTTCTCCTGAACCCGGGAATCTACATCCTGCTGTTGTGGATCACACGGGTAGACTTTGCTTTCCTGTCTTTATTATTTAGCATAATTAGTAAAAAAATAAATAAAAATGAAAACATATGTCTGCTGTTTTAGGACCAAGCGCATTACATGCTTGTGGCCTGTATTTGTGTGGTTTAGGCTTCTGCTGGTTCTCATGTTGGAGATGTGGTTGCGCTCTTGACAGTCAGGCTCAGGGATAGTTTTTTGCGTTACTTCTGATAATATCCTGCAGATGCCGCTGTCTGCTACTGACTTCATATTTTTGTGTTTTTTTGACGTAAAGCACTTTGAACCGCCTTATTGCTGAAAAGCGCAGTACAAATAAAGATGATTGATTGATAGATGAATTTCAGGCAAGCGGCCATTATTGTGTAAAAATGTTTATTTATGAAGATTCCAGTCCACTTGAACAAGATGTTCCCTTTTCTTTCCCATTTTGAAGAGAAGTTAAAAGAAATGAAGAAGCCTGTGAGCCTTGTCATTATTTAACCTCAGGAAAAACTAAATTTCTTAAACTGTTGATGCTGGAAAATCTGAATTGTTTTTCCAAAAGTGTTCATTAATTCTGACCTCAAGCATCTTGTAAAACAAATTCAGCTCTCCCCCAGTTAATTAGGCATAAAAGTATAATTATTCTTATTAAGAGTAGTAACAGTAATTTCCGTAAATGTTTGCTTCAGTGTAAAACAAACAGCTAAATGCCGCTCGATGTTGTTTCCATAATGACGGGTGCGTTGAGCCTGTATTAACTCTCAGGGGCTTTTGTGAATGACTCATTCATTGCTTTTACAATCTAACCAATAACCCTACATTCAAAAGCAAATGCACACAGTTTTTGTATTTGCACAGCATGCAAATACAAAAGCTGCATGAACAACCACTTACACACTCTCTCAAGGGTTTTTAACTACCGCAGGTTTGAATAAAAGCCAGCTAATCAGCTCTCAGTGCAAACAGGTACTGACATCGTGAACATAAATAAAAATGGGTTTAAAAGTATAAGAAATTACCTGAGTCAGTCTTGTTAGCCTTATTTCTGTGCAGAACTCTTTTTGGCAGCTTTTTCAGAGGACACCACGTTGCAATCCCATTTTCCCTTCAGTCTTTTCCATTGCACTTCCTCCCAAAGAATGTCATGCTGTTAAACGTAGGAAAGACGTCCTTGTTTTTAAGGTTTGTGCTCTAAATGAAAGGCCGTGTTTTCTCATACTAAAACAGTCTGAGGAATGTTGGCTCCTTCTGATTCTTCCCATCACTGTCCCTTTTTAACACCATTGTTTGCCTGTGAAAGTGAACAAGCAAGAATGAGAAGAGGGACAAAGGACAACCGAATGAAAACCAGCTCCCTGTGATTAACTGTGTTTAGATACAAGGCTCTGGGTTTTGTATTCTGATATCGCTTCTTATAAACACACGGCCGCTTTGTGGAAGCCGTCTTGTATTCCCACAGCAGTGTTAAAAAAAGGTCAGATGCTAAAGGAAAATATATATCTAAGGTTGCTGCTTTCTGAGTGCAGCAAAAATACTTCAAAAGGTTCGCTTGATTATTTAGACGTCAGGATTTGCTTCTTTTTTCTCCTGCCTCGCCTCTTAAAGAGAGGTCGGCATGTGTTTGACACATGGACTCGCCCTACACTTTGAATGCAAGCGCAAAAATCGTCATATGTCCTTTCATTTCGCCCGCTTCTGTTTCCCAGCAGTTCATCCTCTCTCCACAGTGTTTCTATTTCCATTTTGTCCACCGTGACCCTGCCAATACACCCACCTCCTCAAATATTTCTCTGTGAGTAACACAGCCTCTCTTGGTCATTTCATCCTGATAGCTTAACACAGTAATCACGTCTGCAGCATGCACACAGAGCAATGCTGCCCACACACGGTCTTATCACTGAAAAGCAACAGAGAGGCAAGAGGCACGGAGGCCGGGTCAGAAACTCAATTACTGTGCGGCCGCTCCAAATCTTCCTTTTGCTTTACAGCGCATGCTGTTCTCAGAGACGCTAACCTCCTGCCTTTTGTTTGCGAGGTCACCGGTCTCTTTACTTTTCCTGTCTTCAGAGTTTTGCTTTATTTCTCTTTTCTAAAGCCCTTCAACAGTCTCAGATGTTTTCCATCCCCCTCTTCATACATGCAGCTCTTTCAGTGATTATCTCACTCCCACTGACCCAAATATAATCCATAACTAAGGTGCAGATTTATCATAAAGTGATTGATACTGGATCAAAATTACAATGTTGGCAAACAAGAGCTCATTTAGGTGAAGCAGCAATCTTCGAGACGCTCTGCCTGATCCGTCACATGACCAGACCATTTTATTTGGGCATTGCTTTATGAATTTCTAACTTACTGGACAGACTTTGTTTTTGAATCAATCAAATTTACATTACAAAGCGTTGCTAATGCTACGGCTAATGATCTCTGTTTAATTAATTGTGTTGAAATCAGGGCTTGTGTTCACATTTGATCTTTTGTGGTACTAATTTGTATTCTCCGCAATTGCAGCAAAACTCATAATTTGTGAGAACACTCCCTAGGTTTCCCCAAAAATGTGTCAAAAATGCAAAACCAAATGCATCAAAACAGTTCAGCCAGAGTTTCCTTGAAAGTACCAGCTATACTGCTGAGAATAATCGCCACAAACATGTGCAAAACTTTGTCAATATTCTGCTAATGTTGAATTTCACACTACAAATCACAATTGTGGAGTTTCTACTCAATAAGAATACAACTAAAATCACACAGAAATACATTTGTTCATGTGATAAGTCATTAAAAACATGATTCTCCTACTACTTCCTGTGTCGTCTTCTTTGTGGTTTGCGCCAGTGGCAATATCTGGTTGCTAATCATGTGACTCGTAACGCAAAAAAAGTTTTTCCATTGCAGTTTTGTGAAATAAATTCTTTTGTTACGGCCAAAACAACGCTACTTCTTAACGCAAACATTTTTTTTAAAAGTATTTTTGTAATTCCAATTCATGCAATTTCATGGTCAATGAAAACTCAGCTGCTGGTTCCAGTTTTAACTGGAACCAGCAGAACTATGCCTTCATCTGCAGTACAACTTCCTTGCCATAACCATCACTGTACACAAAATCAGTGGGAAGAAGTAAGAAAACATATTTTTATAAGTTTTCAGTAAACATGGTCTAAAAGTATTTTATTATTACATCAAAGCATAAGCTACTATGCTAATAACGGTTTTGCAACATCGTGTATGTTTGCAAGATAACTCAAGAAGGAACGTGTCTGACTCTTTCATTGAAATATTCCCCTTCTTTATGGTTTTTACATATGCACTTTGTAGCGTGTTTTATTATAAAATGTCATCTGCATGACTGCTGTAGCTGACTGAGGTAACACCAGCAGAACATATCAATCAAATAGACATTTACAAATCGATTTGAACCAAAATCAATGTTCTTATCACTGTTTTCTTCAGCTGTGGTGTCCATGTTGACATCCATCATGGCATCATGGTCATATTCTGGCTCAATCAGACTGATAAAAGCTCCCTCAAATAGTATTTTTATAAAATTTTATTCAGGAAGGATAGCAAAATAACAAAATGCTAGATGACAATTTGCAAATTCACATAGTGAAAGGGGCCTTAATTTTGGGGCACCAGTTCTACGGTGTAAGGAAACTAAAACTTAGCCGTTTGGTCATTGTTACATTGGAAAAAAAACTATAGTAGAGCTGGTGAAAGTTAAAGCTTGGACACAAATGGGTCTTCCAAATGGTGAGTGACCCTGAGCATACCAACAAATTACTGCAAAGTGACTTCAGGAGAAAGTCCTGATCTAATTCCCACAGAAAATGTGCAGGCAGAGCTGAAAAGAGGCTCCAGTTTTGTCAGGAGGAACGGGTCAAAATTAAAGCAAACGATTGCGGGAGCCTTGTGGAAGGATACACAACAACTTTATCCCAAATAGTAAAGACTTTATACTAAAGTTTGAAGTGGTTTACAGACAATCGAAGAGGGAAAAAAGGCAAGAGATAATGAAATGTTTGGGCAAAACATTGGTTCATCAAGCAATCTTGCATTTCCCATTCAGTAACAACCCTAAAAGAACGACATTGACCTGCGATCATGTGACGAAACAAGAGGAAGAGGAAAAAGTGAGCAGCTTGCAAGTGTTTCATTTTTTTCCACCTCAAGCCCCGCTGTTGGTATCTTATCTGCTCAATCCCCTCATCGTCATTTAAATCTCCCCCTACGCCATCCGATCCCAGCCGTGGCCCTGTTTAAATCTCTCCCTCCTCCCAGTCCAACACATTTCTAATGCTAATTATCTAAACCTCTCTCCGTGCTTTCTATCCCTCCCATCCGCCAGCTTCTGACTGAAATCTCTCTCCGCCCGTGTTCCCCATAAACCCGTTATAGGCAGTCTCCTGTTTACGGACTTTTATTCATCCCTTTCCTTTCTGTGACACTTTTATGAAATATGTCAATTATTTCCAATTAAAATATGATTACATTTTTAAAATCTAAACATCACAATAAAGTGGGATAGAAGCATGAGATTGTGACCTTTATCGACCAGCGGGTCACCGGTTTGGGAGGAAAAAAAATCAGTTTTTATCTCCAGAATCAGGTGCAAACACATTATGAGAAAAGTGGTGATTATCTCCTCTACCCTCCATTTTTCACATTATTATTGTAATCAGAAAACACAACTCTTTCCGCCCAGCTTCTCTATTTGCACTCTCAACTTTTACGCTCTCATTCAGCTGGTGAATTTGCGTTGTTTATTCCTGCGAGGAGCCACCTACACATGGAGTCCCACAAGCATCACTACAGATTACAGTTACATAAAAGCTGGTTACCATTAGCAGCAAAAACAGAATCATACAGAAGAGAAGCTTCAAGCGAAACATCTCCGGAAGGTGTTAGATTGTTTATAAACTCATAAATCATCTAATTTTTTTCAGGTTTACATTTTTCAAAAAGGAAAAGCGTTCAAGAATATTCACAGCAAAAGCAAAGCATGTTGATGTAGGAAAATTCTGAATTTACCAAAACGATATGTAATCGAATAAACAACTAAAAGGAGGACACCTCAGAAGGTGCGCTCACCTTGATACTCCTGTCCAGGCGTGTAGGAACTGGGATTTCCTGTGATCTGGAGGGTCAGCAGCACCTCTCCGCCGCCCTCCGCCACCCCGGCTCCCTCCATCTCCGCGTGGTGGGTGCACAGGAAGAAGAACGGGTTAAAACGGGGGTAGAAGCTCCCCGGAGGTGCCCCGAAATCCACATTGCTGCTCCCCAGAGCCAGGGAAAGCACGACACAGCCCAAAACGCCCCCAAGAGAGGCCCGCGCCACGGCCATTTGCCCCCTCACCAAGCGGGCGGCTGAGGACTGGAGGTGATGGGAGTGATGACAGGGAGTGTGGACGGCACAGGTTGAGCTCCAGAGGACAGGTGGTGGAGTCCACAGCTGAGTCGAAGTCCAGAAGTGGGTGTGTGAGAGTGTGTGTGTGTTTTTTCTTCCCAGTGAGGGATATTTAGGTGTGTCAGAGAAACTGCTCTGGAGCTTCTTGTTCCCCTGTCCTGCCTCCACTCTCAGGGAGTTCGGAGCTTCGCCTGAGCTGTCCTGCTCCGGCTTTTAAATACCTCACCCCCTCCCTGTGTTGCCCTCTCTCCTCCCACCCTCCCTCCCTTCCTCTCTCTGGCTCTCGTTTGTTCTAACATGAGCTCCACGCGTGTGCTGTTTCTCTCTCATCCAGCTCTTCTCTCCTCCCTCTTGTCTACCAGTCTATCACTCTTCCTTTCCCCCTAATCTCATGCTCCCCCCTCTCTTTACCTCTCTGTGAAATACTCTAAGTTACTCCACGCTGCTCTCCTCCAGAGAGCTTGGCTGTCTTATCTCCATGCATCTGTTAGTTTCTTCATCCCTAAGCAGCCCTCTGACAGATCCCCGTCACTCCGCTCTTCTTCCTTTGTCTTTTTGCCCATCCACCAGACTGTCTCCTCCTCTCCCACCCACTATCACACCTCCTTCCTCCCTCCTCTTCCTTTCTGCTGCTCTTCCTCTCGGCCTCCCCTCCCTTCTTCCACTCTCACTCTTTCCCAAACCCCGTCCGCCTCCTTCTCTCCTCAGAAATCTTCAGTTTGGTTTTTTTCCTTCCCTTCCTCTGTTGCCATTTTTTTCCTGGGTTTTCCATCAGAAGCTTGTTTTCCAACTTTTTCAGAGCTGCGTGTGCCACCGCTCTGCTCTACATTAATCAAACCGACTGAGTGCAACACTAGCCTTAAAGCTGCTTTCTCCTCAGCCCACCAAATGATGGGGATAAGTAATTGAGTAACATATACTTGCTTTTTTCATCTGCTGCTCTCTTTCTCTGCTCATCTGTCTCTTGCGCTGAGTGTAAGTGATACACTCTCCCTCCACCTAACCCCACCTCTGACTGATATTCTCTGCACAGACGTTGTGGATTCTCAAATGCTAAGGAAATGTCTCCAATGCAATTCCTTCAAATGGTACAAAGCTACAGAGGAAGGCACATTAAATAAATTAACACGGAGCTTAAAGGGATCCATAATTAGTTGAACATGTTGGCCTAAATATGTTGTAATTTTCCTATTAACTAACAAATAGTTGTTTGTGACACATTGAAACTCATAGTTACTTCAAAAATGAACATCTTTAGTTATATTTTTCACCCCTGGAGGTCGCCATGTTTTCACCTGCTGGGTTGGTGACGCGTTTTGGCCCATTTTGTACTGGAATCTACAGAGTAAACACAGGAAGGCCAACTTTACCGGAGTAGTTTTTTTTGTTGTTGTTTTTTTTAAAGCATATTGCGTTTGACTGGTGTCATTTTAGACAATGCCACACTGTGTCACTGTTGGCTGTAATAATAATAATAATAATTAAAAAAACAGTGAGTTGAATCTGGATGCTCCCACAAGAAAAAAAGAAGAAGAAGAAGAGCGCAGTGGGAGAGAGCCGGATGTGAAAACAACTTCTGAAGGACCAACATTTGTGCGCTCAACATTTCTCTCCAGAATACTTTGAGTAATTTGTGCGAGCAAAACTGACAAGGGCTCTAACAGGTGATCATTACCTTAACAAGCTAAAAAGTAAATACCATCTCGACAGTTTTTAGCCACAAAGCGCCTAAACCCTGCTGCCACCGGAGCGAATAACGCTGGGAGAAACATCAGACAGACAGCACTGGAAGCTCTTTAAATGTTAACGGAGCTCTGCTGCAGTAGTTCGGTGGCATTGGACCGGGAGACCGGACCCTAAACAGCTGTTATTGAACTGGACACAGAGCTACAGAAGTACTTACTGGACCACACAGTCCGACCAGAGGTCAGTGTCATTCATCCATTCCTTTACGAAGCTGAAGGCAGCAGCAGCAAACACCAGCTCCTACGGCCATCTCTGTCCTCTTCCTCTGTTTGGTCCTCCTCCTCCTCATCACCTCTTGTGATTTCTACATTCCCATCGATTTCAACGTGCTCCAGTTCAATTTGAAAAGGCTTAAAGACGATACTCATCCCTGCCTTGGCTGGGCGGTGCTAGCGCAGTTGGACCATGAGACGTCATTTACGCAGAATGCATTGCAGCGTGAACAACATGGCGATGTTCGTGTGGCAATATTTTATAAAAATGTAAACATTGGCATTATTACTTTATTGTTTTTACATCTAAATTAAATATTTCCCAAATAAAGTCTATTGTTACAACTAATCATGGATCCTTTTAAAGGATCTGCTGTTAACACTGCAGAACATCCACTCCGGCATTTCTCTTTAGCCGTCTGGGGCTTTATGTGGCTGAGTGCCTGTTCAGTTACAGACATAAACACTCCCGAACCAACAAAGCTGCACACAGTCCAAATAGTCTGGACGACCTGCAGCCGGAGAGCGCGGCCAGATGCTTCCAGCACCGGAGTCCTGCTCAAACAAACTCCAGTCTGCACATTTACAAATGCATCTTGCGTTTTTAATCCTCGTGTTTTTGCTGCTTCTGTTGGATTCAGAGGTAAAATATACAATTTAGATTTTTGTGTTATGACAATTAGCACTATGTTTGCATGAAAACGTTTTAAACAACCAAAATGGTATATTTTGTTTCTTGTCATTTTTTAAAAGACTTTTTTTTAGTTTTACGTCATGTTATAATGTGATTCCCTCATCAAAAGCATTCCTAGGGTGTTGCCTTGATTGTGTAATGCATGTTTGAGAAATCCTTTAATCTCTATGGCAACCATTCAGCTGTCCAAAACGCCTGGTTGGACCTAGCCCAGCCTTCAAGGCTCAGAGCTTCAGTTTCCAAGCTTCCGCTTCACAGAGCAGCCCTCTGACTTTTTCTGCTGCTCCGCGGCAACTGCGCCCCCTAGTGGTCGGCAAAGTACTGCATGTAAGCGACCGTTAGTTTGCCGTGACGTCAGCTCGAAGTGCGACGCTACAGCTTACCAAACGATTGGGTTTAAAAATAATAATAATGGAGAACTGGCTTAAAGCCGGATCACTCAAAAGAAAAATTTAAGATATTGGTGGGAAGAAAACAACGGCAGGAATACTTGCATGATCGGAGGAAATTAATTCATATTGATGAGTTTTGATGAGTCGTCACTAGAGATTTGATTCTTTTGAACGGCTCTGTACCGTGAACGGTGGGACTCCAGTCTGCTCACACGTCAGCTATTGTTATTTTTATTTAATTAAAAAGGATTAAATTAAATTATTTAAATACAATTGAAAGAACGGGTGGATAATGTTTTATATTGAATAGAGCTGAAGAGGATTTTTATTTTATTTTCTCGTGTTTGACATCATTATAAAGCTTAAATTCCACACTTTCAAAATCTGTAAACAACTAGACACCCCAAACAGACCTGTTCATGGTTTGTTGTGGCCAGTCACATTTACAAAACAGCACCAAAGACAATAATACATGAGTTAAGAGACTAATATTTTAATTTCAGGTTGCATACATTAAGATGTTGTGTTATTGTGCGGCAATTTAAAGTTAGGTTGAGTGTTTGTTAAATGGATTGGCTTAGAGCAACCATGAGATCCAAGATCTTATTCTTTAAATCCTGATACAGATCTCACAAAAAATAGTTGAGTTGGAACAGATCAATATCATAAATGCTGTATTTTTATTTTATTTTAACCACAACAGACTAGAGCTGCTCAAGCAATACAACAGAAAAGATACTGCTCACTAAAATAAACAAGACTAGATAATGTCTTTGTAACAGGCTGCAAGTAAAAAGGTCCAACTTTTTTAATCATCTTTTTGTTGTCTGTGGAGACTTCTGCTCACTCTTGGTATTAGGGATTCACAGGTCAGAGAAATAAAACCAAACACCTCTTCAAATATCTGCGTGAAAGAAGGAAAAAACACCAAGTTCCAAAGAAAACCTCCAGAAAGCTTACAGAAACAAACCACCATATTTTCTGTTCCACTGGGTTTCACAAAGTATGCATGTATTCAAACTGTTGCTCAATCCAGACTGTATTTAATACCCAGAAACACAACGTACTTTTTTATTATTCATTAGCAAAACAGAAATCTGTTATTTTTTCCTCAAAGACCATCGACAGAGAGAGAAAGCAGCTTTTGTGTGGCGTGAGAAAATATTATAAACCTAAATAATGATAGATATAAATCACAAGAACACAAATCTCATATTTTATAGTCTTAATCAAAATCTAAAAACCTGTAAAAAGGATACAATAATTTATATTTTACTCTGTTGAACCATAAACAATTTATAAGTGGAGCTTAAAAAGCAATAACGAAAGAAAAAACAAAAGTTCTTGCGTTAATCAGCGGTTCAACAGTTTAAATTCCCCAAAGCAGATCTAAAGGTATCCAAAGGCTCAACGCAGATCAACAGCAGTTTCAGTACAACAAAATATTTGTGAATGTGATTCTGCTCCACAATCAAGCTTCCCTTCACTGCAATAATTTATATGCACAAGCTATTTTAAGGATGGTTGTAATGAGAGCGTCAATGGAAAAGCAATCAAGAAACAGTGAACTGATGGCACCAGCTTTGCAGAGGCTCTTTATGGCCTCCCCTGCTGCTTTACGAGGCCAGACTGTTGGTCCTGTCTGCACAGACTGAAGACAGAGATCTGAGGTTATCGCATCTTTTCTGCTCTCACACGGTCCAGCGAGGCTACAGCGCCACTTAATTAAGGACTTTTAATTAAACTAAATGTATTAAATCACAAGAGAGATTTGTCAGAGAACATAAGTTACTTTGTGTCTCGCTAGCATCCAAGGAGTCCTTCATGTAACTTCTGCTTTAGGCTCAAGGTGAAAGAAATGTAAGGTGTTTTGAAGTTAAATTTGAGACTTTTATCAGAGTGAATGTTCTTCATTTCATGTAACTAAACCCCAAATCAGTTTTAACTCTGTTTTTGCTGGCATATTGTCTAAACTGGTCTCTGTGTTTCTGTGCAAATTGTCATTTTCATGAAAATTTGTTTCATTTTGCACTATTTTACCTAAAACTGCCTCAATGCTGCCCTCTATGGGTAGAAAGGCGTCAAATTTTCCTATTGGTAACAGCAGCACTGCTTGGTTGGTGTCACAGACACGCCCCCTGGTGGTGAGTCAGTGTAGTGTCGCCATAAAAGTCTCCAATAACAGAAAACAGTTTCTAAATTTGTCGTTACTCCCACTTTTTGAAAAAATGTCACCAGAGGGATCTGAAAGGTCACTGACAAGAGCAACAAAGTCAAGTTGGCAACAGTGCTTTTCCTTGTCCTGACAGCACCACAACTTAACTCCCTCTCCTCATCCCCAACACGGGAAATATTTAATTTAATTGAACCTATGATGCAAATTTTTCATTTTGCACATTTTCATATTTCTATTTGAGTTTCTACTGCTTCTAAAAACATAACAAGTGCTTTAAAAAAAACACCCAACCACTTTTTTGCAGTAGGTTAATCATTTTTGGTGACTGGAAAATGTGTTGTTTCAAAAACCTTTCAGAAAATAACGTCACAAATCAGCAGGCACTGGCACCTAGCAACCCCAGCATGTTACTTAGCAACACAAACGGAGCTCCAGCATGTTTGGTCAGCTGGTTTTACCACTGAATCCTCTGTACAATGGCTGCTGGAAAAGACAAGTGTTTTGTTGTTGACTAATCATCCAGAAACCACTTGCTACATTTAGTTGGTTGTGCGGGATGCTCTGCTAATGCTTTTCAAAGATGTACGGTTGCAGTTTTGCGCATCAGTTGGCAGCCATTTTCACCTGTGAGTGTAAACGTTGAGTTGGGGGCGTGGCCAGCAGCAGCTTCTTTGGAGTGAAAGAGACAAGGGGCCCTTAAACAGCTCATTCTGAAAGGAGCTTAAAATTAAAATCTCATTATCTAAGAATGATTTTAGTCCAAAAATGTAATTAAAATGTTTTGTACAGCCCATAGACATAACCAAGCATAACAGGCCACCTTTAAAGTGACACCTTTATTGAGACTTTAACAATATTATATGAAGTGCTGATGTCAATGGAGGTGATGTTTGCAAAACAAATCCTCACCTAAATACTTTTAATATCTTCAATCAACATTTTAAAATCAAGTGAAATACCTTCTGTCTTTGGTTTTGGTTTCTATTTTTCACACAGAAAATTAACGCTTATACTTGTGTGATGTATGAAAAAACAAATTTAAGAGAGAAAAGCACTACTGTACCCGATGACCTCTGTTTTTTCTTTTTCCTTTATGGAGGTTCTAGTTTATGTCCTACATCCATTTCCGTTACACTATGGTCATTCCTCTCAACACTCACACAATGTCCTACTGGGGGCTATCGCTCTCCATTATATAAACTAGGTCAGGGAAGGGTGTGTGAGTGGAGAGGGTCAGTAATTATTTTTATCATTATTAATTTCCACCTCAAGGTTACGCCAGGGCTTTGTGTCTGCGTCAATCTTCATTTTTGCCCCCTGCAAACATGCGTGCACACGCCACGGATATCACCACAGCTGAACGGCCGGCACGCCAAACAAGTCAGAGGAGAAAAGACCTGAAAGGGATGGAGTAAGAAACAGAGTAGGAGACAGTTATGTGTCGCTTCATCACTCACTGGGCCCTAATTCACGCCAACAGGTTGTTTACTTAACGTGGCAAAAAATAATAAAAGCAAGGCTACTGGAGGAGGGGAGAAGAGAAGGACGCCCCGCGGGAGCACTTCAGCTGTGATGGCTTGCACACTCCAATTAACTCCATGAAAAGCTTGTTCCCTTAAAGGAGTGAAGGAGGGATAAGACAAAAACAGCACCTTCACCCCAAATCTCTTCTAATGGGCCGGAGCATCAGGAAAATGCTTCTTGGTGTCCCAGCAGCAATAAAATAAAATAACTTACACAAATCAGATGAAAGTGTATTTTTATAGAACATTTCAGCTACAAAGTGCTTTACATCATAAAAATACCCATTCAAGCCTCGATACAAAGTCATTTAAGTTATTTTTATTGTGTTTCTTGTCATTCTGTTCGTTTTTATAACATTTTGTTAATTTAGGCATTGAACCTTTTCAAAAAGCAGCTCAACCTGTAGTAAGAACAGCTGCACCATGCAGTTGATCAGTTTTTGTCTCTGTTCTACAAAAATAAAGTCACATCCTGAAATACTCCAAGGTTTTTCGATAAAATACTCCAAGCATCAAGTCCATTTCATGTGAAATAAATCAACTTTTTCAAATACAAAATCCTTGTTTGCTCAGACATCTTTGAGTTCGCACACTGATTTAACTGTGATGCATTTTTTAATACAGAAGCAGAGTCGAACTCAGAGCTCTTTTACATTTTCTGAGCGCAGAATCTGTTCTGGAAACCCATCGGTTTGAGCTCCACGCTCAGTCATCGCAGGTTCCCCCCTCCTGTTCTGCAGTCATGGTAACGGAGCTGTGAAAGAACAAGCCGAGGAATACGAGACGTGGAGGATGACAGACACATGGCCACATTGTGACAGAGACAGACGGAGTGAGTGCAGAGTGGTGTGACACCACAGACAGCAATTTTCCATCCTAACATCCTGCATGCAGACAATTAAGAACAGGAGGGAGAAGTTATGTGGGACAAAGTGAAGTCGAAACGAGTAAATCTAACGCAACGAGGCTGCTGACTTTGTTACAGGTGACTTACTATGCTCCTTTGAACGGTTAGAAAACATTTATTACTTTCTTTGCACAAAAATAATTCTTAGATATCAGATTTTAGTCGGCTCAGTTCTGCCTAAGTTGACCTCCTTTCAGAATGAAATGTTTCAAGGCATCTTGTCACTTTAAATCCAAACAAACTGCTGGCCACGACCCCCAACAACTCATGTTTACATGTGAAAATGGCTGCAAACAAATGTGCAATTAGACAGCCGTACATGTTTGAAAAGCAGAAGTGGAGCCTGCTGCACAATCAACAATTAAGTAGTATTTTTTTTCTGGATGGTAAGTCAACAAAACACTTGACTTTTCCTTTTCTTTTCTTCGCCAGTTAGTGCACACAGAACAAACATTGCCGACCAACAAATTATTGAAAAATAACCGCATAAGAAAACGAAGAGCAACAAAAATAAAATAACCAAGCAGAAAAAAACAACCTTATTTTGTCCATTTCTCATTTTCTGAAATTAAATTCAAAAGTTTTTGTTTGTAATTTTGGAAACCTTTGGCCGTAGTTCATAGAATAAAAGAACAATGTTCATTTTACTCAAACGTATAAAAAGTAAAATCAGAGAAACTGATCATTTTAAGGGGTCTCTTAATTTTTTCCACAGATGTATACATTTAGTCTTTTCCAGCAGCCATTGTACAGCGCCACATTCAGCGGTAAAACCAGCTGACCAAAGAGCTGAAGCTCAGCTAGGGCTGCTTGGTAACGGGCGGCGCTTGCTGATTTGTGACGTTGCATTAGAGATCTTTGAAATGGCTCATTTTCCAGACACCAAAAAAACATTAATTTATTGCTAAAAACTGTATGGATGGTGTTTTTTAAGCACTAGGGCTGTTTTTGGAAGCAGTAGATGCCCAAATGAAAGTACAAAAATGTGCAAAATGTGAATTTTGCATAATAGGTCTTCTTTGAAATCTGATTTGAGCTCATGAAGAATAATGCTGACAGAAAAAAAACTTATTTGGCATAAAAAGACATCAATTTACAGACCTGCTGACATGGTCTTTCCAGGTAGCACTTGAAAAACAGCGACTACTGCTGCAAATCAATATAACAAATGATAAAGACATCCACTCACATCATAAATTGTACATGAACACAAACAAAAAGTCCACCGTGTTCAGAATTCCTTATTTCCCGAATAGAAACAATATTGATTTTAGTGCGGTTGGAGGAAATGTCAATGTGTTCTTCCCAACCAGCAAAAACAAAACAGCTCCTGTTCTCACTCTGCTGCATAATCTGAGCTGCTTTCAGGCATTGTGTTCATCAGCAGCCAAGGAAAGCTCGCTTTCTTTTCTTGTGTGAGCAGCATGTCTGGCATGCACATAATAAAACAGGTCCATCCCAAAAGATTTTTATCCACAGACACCAGCTCAGACTTCTACTTCTTACTACCAACACGCCTAAACACGTACAGTAATAGAGTAGCAACTGCTGTTGAGATTTAAACAAACTCTCACTAACCTGCTAATGTATACAACCTTTAAAAAGCATCCTTGCAGTTTTAGTAGAGGTGTGAATGTGTGTAAGCACACATATTAGCGCTTGCCAACGCTCAGAAACACAGAGAAGAGGGGTGGGGGCACTAAGGCCACAGTATGCACATAACAAAAAGCAAGCAGACAGCCTTGAGCTATGAGCTCAGCAAAATATATAAATAAATATGAGGAAATCTCATTTTAAACCAGCAAACACTCTCCTTTTCCGCCCAGCTCTCATCCTTTTCCCTCCTCCCAGATCCCAGATCAAGGTTTTGTTTCCGAAGAGATGAGGACTCTTTCCAACCCGCCGTTCGTGGAGCAACAGAGACGTTGCTCAGTAAGTTGCTACGATTGCTCTTTGGGGTTGTGGAGGAATTATAGCTGCAAAACGCCACACCCAGATGTGGCAACTGACTGTAAATCAGTCCGTTTGTGTGAATCTTTTAGACGTAGCTGGTTTGTCTTGTTGCATGTTTCAGTTTGTGGCAGGAATGATGCAAATTAGGAAAAGTTTGGGCTGCCACAACTGTGAACAGAGAGCAACGACACTCAGCAAACGCTGCAAATTACTCCAGGAGGACACTGTCAAAAAATATCAGTTACTGAAACAAACCAGTGACCTTAAAGTTCATTCAAACATCTGTTTTGTTCCAAGGTTCATCCGTCAGTCAAGCTAAGAGACAGCAGGTCAAAGCTGAATAGATATTTTGATTTTGGATAAAAAAAATTTAGCTCTGGTACCAAAAGCAAATTAAACGGGACCGGTTTCAGATCCTGGTTTCACTTTTTTCTTTTCCTATTTCACAATAATGTAAAGAATAATCTCCTGTAATTTCTTCATCAGTCAACTGGTATTTTAAATGTGCGTTCATTAGTTTTAAAGTTTACCTGCTGCTGTAGAGTACACTGTAAAACATTTGAGCTGCATTTAGTTGTGTCTACTATCTTCTGCTCTTTAAGTCAAATAAATTTATCCAGTTTTAGATTTTGAACCTAAATGTGAGTTTGTGAAAGATGAACTTACAGCAGTAAGTTGTGTTAACTTTTTATTAATTTAGTCAAACCTCCAAGAGTTGAATAAACTAGAGTTTTTTGGTTAGCACTTAAAAAACTGAAAGAGGAAAAAGACAGGAGTGGGAACTATTTCCCAGAATGCTTAGCGGCATGTTTTGGTCTCCTGAGATGGAAGTGCGTTACATTGATCTGACTCTTGTGTTTTATTAAGGCAAATGTTCATTTTAATGCAATT
>CAEFZX010018487.1:0-62303 GCA_903066825.1 Alfaro cultratus | reverse complement strand
CTGTTGTTGCCTCTATTCTATTTTTATTTTAAATTGCCTTTCAAGATGACATGTCTGTTCTTGGTGTTGGATTTTATCAAATAAATTTCCCTAAAAAATGCGACTTATACTCTGGTGCGACTTATATATGTATTTTCCTTCTTTATTATACATTTTATGGCTGGTGCGACTTATAGTCCGGAAAATACGGTAGTCTGTGAATTTGAGACAAATGTTATCTTACTGACTTAAAAAGGGTAAAGTCCTGTGCTCAGATGATTAGTCTGCATTCTCCTCAATTATCTACAACCACACCAGATTGTCAACTGGTATGATTTTTACTACCTTTCCAGAACATGATGCTGCTAGGTGTTTATAGCACATACACCTATATCTATAAACTCTCTCTCTCTCTGTGTATATATATATATATATATATATATATATATATATATATATATAAGCTACACCCGGTTCACCAAAACATAGACTGTCACAATGCTAAGGCCAGTTAGCATAGCCACCGATGATAAATGATTTTTCTGTAGCTGTAAGTTGTTTTTACAGTGCTCAGACCTTCCCTCTGGCTCTGATTGGCTGTTTTTTGACTGGGAGAGGTGCATTTTTGCAGATGGCATTAGAAGCACTGTGAGGAGGTGCAGGAGCTCATTTCTTTTCACAGATTATCTGACTCATAGTATACTGTGACAACATGGCGACAGTTTTAATAAATATGGAAAAAAACATATTTTTGTAAAAGTTATGCTGCAGCTCTAACTGATTTTAACAAGTGAAGATTAAAGGGTTTTTTATACCTGCATTTGGCTGAAGTACTGATCATGAATATTATATTATGCCTAAGTGATTGCACAAACTGCTTGAGCCTCATTTTATGCAGTCCATTCTTATTGAGGTACACAACACTTTAGGTATCCAGTTGAAAGCTGTCACTAACCCTTTATTTCCTCATATCCCCTAAGTTTTTATGGCAACAGCTTTGACCTCTTAATCATAGTTAAACAAATTCCATCAAGTACCTTCTTTATGCCTCATTACCTTACTACTACCAGAGGAGGCGCCACCTGCTTTTTTTTCAAGGTTGCAATGTCCTTACCCATCTGACCAATACCAAAACCATGGACTGCTGGCCAACTCTGTTTCTTTTCATCTCTCTCTCAGTTGTTCATCCTGCCCCTGACAGACGCTGGCCAGCTCTGCCAGAACTGCTGACTCGAGTCCAGGTTGAGTGTCAGCTTTAGCCACAGTTGGATGGAAGGAAAGATGGAGGGACTGATAGAAAAGAGAAACGAAAGGAAGGATTATTGGACAACTTCTGCCAAACGACCCTATTTTGGTGTCTTGGCATCAAAAGCGGTGATTAGACTGCGACACAGGATGACAACACAGTGGTTGGCCTCTGGTCTTGCTGTTCCTCCAAACCACCTGCAGATTACAAAGATCAAGAGCTCCCATGATGCAGTGAAGTTGACATTCAAAGACATCCTAAGGGATTACAATTTTATAAAGACTAAAGACTTGTTCATTTATAGTAGATGGTTTGTTGACAGTACAAAAACATCAGTTTTCCGACTCTATTTCTGCAGCTATTTGTCAAATCAAGTGAAAGAAAATTCAAATGAAGCAATCGTCCTGAAAATAAGCATCTGCTTAATCAGATCACATCAGTGTGAAAATACAGTTCTGTTTAGTCTGCCAAGTACTACCTCTGCAGGCTCCTTGACTTTAAGTTAACATTGATGTGTTTCTTTTTCCAGAGTGGGTAACCATAGAGACTGGATAGTGACATTCTATTCATACATGGCCTAAAAGAGGAAATTCAAATCCACTGCAATGTTTTAAAATGTCAGCACTTTATTTTCACAGGATGGAGGATTTATTTATTTTTTTATTTTAGGAAGAAAAACAGTCATCAACAAAACAAAATGTTTAGGTGTCTGATATTTTTAGTGGGTTTTCTGTATTGCCACTAGCTTTTTACATGAATAATTTGTTTGATAGTCATTGAGATGTGACTTGTTAAACTGTGATAGGAAACAAAATCCAGGTTCAACCCTTTTTTTCTCTGTTCTAGCATTTTCTTAAATGGTGGACCAAAAAGATTCAGCTCGGCTATAACAAATCCAGCCTTTCAAGCTGCAAGTAGACAAATACATAGTGAGAGTGAGAGGAAGGAAAAAGGTCTTCATCAGCCTTCTTGTTTGGAATCTGTTAGAGAGGCTGCAGGCATGGACCCCTTACACACACATGAGCAGATGGTTCTGAAACATCAGTAGGATGTTGCACATTCCTACACAGGAGTCTGATTTGAGCTCTTATTGTGTCTGGTGAGTTTGTTTATGATTAGGTTGTTTTTAGCACTGTTACCTTGCATCATCTGGGCTCTGGGTTCATCTTGAGTCTTTCTACATTGAGTTTGCATGGTTTTCCCTGTGCATGCATGAGTTCTCTCTGGGTACTCCGGATTCCTCTCATTGTCCAAAAACATGACTGGTAGGTCAACTGAATATTCTAAATGTCAAGGTATGAGTATGAATGTGGGTTTGAACATTCAAATGGTCAAACATTCTCTAAAAATCTAATTTTCTTTGAAATAATGGCTGGCTTGACCTGGCATGGTAAGATTGTTCCTAATGTCAAATGCAGGTGTTGCAGAGATTCTGCAGTACTGCTGCCTGTGTCCAGTGCTGTCGAAATGTGGCTGTGGAAATTAAGTCTAACGTTTTCTAATAATTAATTTTAAATGATCCCTAGACAATTCTTCAAATTACTTGAATTATCTATTACAGTGTGAGTTACAAAGATAAGATGTTGGTCTCCTAACCATAGCCCCATTCACAAGTCAATTTACTCATTTCTTTTATTATAATATTTCCCTTACCAACTCCCAAAACAGTATCTCAAAATTGAATTGCTGTTGCAACTTTAGACCTTTTACAGAGTGATTGAAGCTCATTCTGAACTTTTAGCTTGATTCTAACTTCATATTTTACCTGACACTGGGTTCAAGTCATTTTACCGGCTGTGACCTGAACATTTGTTCTATTTTTCAATTTTGTGAACACACTCAGTTCTTAATAGTCTTGAAACACACTCAAACTCAAATTGCACCATGCATGCTGAGTTTCTTCTACTCTAAGTGGTTACCATAGATACCACATGGTGAGGCTCATAAAGTACAGTGGGTCCATCTCATGTGGGAGAAATCATGTATTTATAGAAGCATTGTGGTGTGGCCAGAATTGGGTGTAGACAATGCTCTTCTTTTTAGTAATAATCAGAAATAAAATACACAATGTGAAAACTGGATACTGAGTCAAGAGTGATTTTGGATTGTGTTTGACTATTTACATCACAATGATTCAGAAACATGTGACATTACACCTGTCCATGAACAGAAACATAACTTGAACAAGGCATATGTATCTCATTGTATTTCTTCATTTGTCCTTTCTATGCTTTTTACATCTACTTTTGCATGCAGCTTAACAACACTTCTTTTCCTGCCAATTCAGAGTCTGGTACCTTGAAAGGGTCAGCGGGTTTTGAAAACTTTCTTGCATTCATCTGCAAGCTATGCAGCCTTGCAGTCTTGCTTTGTGTGTTAAGTAGAATCAAACACAGAAGGCATATCATGACTTATTTAATTAAAACCATTTTTTGTTGAGTAATGAACTCATTAACAAACTCCTGCTGATGCGTTTTTTTATCTTCTCCAAAACCCAGTGGATTTTGAAGTATGTTTCCTTATCTTACAAGTAATTGTACTTCTTAAAATGACATAATTGAATTGCTTCCCACATCCCTGGCATATGAGGTGCATTGTTCTCATGGAATGGGGCGTTCATAATTGCAATCCATCATAATCACTGGGCTTTTCTCATCTCCCTTCAAAGCTCCAGTCCAACACATTGTTACAGTGTTTTATATTTTGCAGAAATATTATCTGCAGGAGTTAATGACCCCCCCATTATTTAGTATTATTCAATGAACTGGGTTTTTAAAAACCTAATGACCATTTTCAATGATGGAAATGGTCATCACTACTTCCTTTTGCACCAAAAGGAAGTAGTGAAATATCAAGACTGCGCTTGATGTAGCAGGATAATCAATAAAGCCAGAGCTCACTGTTACTGCTACTAGCTTTCAGGATCTAGACTTAATGTCTAACAACCTGCACTTAGCCGCCTCCCAATACAGTCAGTCAAAACATTTACTTCTCCTTTCCTTGCACCACTTACTGTGGAGGTTTGATGCCTGACAGAGCATGGTCCAGGATGGAGTGTCCAGATTGCCATTGATCCAGTCAGGAAGTCAAGTATTGGATTTCTGTAGTTGTCTGTACTTTAGATTACCACAGAGGAAACACTTACTAGTCTTTTAGAAGTCAGCCACTTAACAAACCAGTCAACCAACTATTACAGTGACTTGCAAAATAGTCATACGCCTTGAACTTTTTATATTTTGTCACATTACAATCTTAAACTTCAATTTTATTTATTAAGATTTTATGTGAAATACCTACACAAATAAACACACATCTTTGAAGTACTAGGAAAGTTAGAAATCTTAAAGTTCGTCTCTACCAGTTTTGCAAATTAAAATAATTGCAGATAAAGCTCAAGACTCTCAGCTGGATTTAGGTTTGAACTTTGAATAGGCCTTACTAGCACATCCATATGCTTTAAACTACATTTTTCCATTGTATCTCTTAATGTGTTGTTAGAGTTGATGTCAAGCTAGGAGATGAAACTCTACCACAGTTTTTTTGCTTTTTAATATGATTTTTCCAACATATTTCCTGTAGTTTGGTATATAAATCTTTACTTCAATTCTGATTGAAATCCCCTTCTCCTCTGGAGAACAGCATTGAAACTGCATGATGCTGCCACCACAATGCCTCAGTCTAAAGACATTGTGTTTAGAATAATCTGGAGAATAAGTTTTCTGCCACACGCAATCATGCATTTAGGCCAAAATATTAACTTTCTTCCACATGTGTTCTCAGTTCCCTAAATGGATTTTGGCTGGCTTTAAACTTGATGTCATATTTGGCTATCATTTAATAATGGTTTTGCTCTTATAACACTTCAATAAAGAGACATCAGACAATTTTTGAACTTAAGTTGATGGACTGACCAGAACTTTGAGAATTGCATTTAACTTCTTTACAGCTTTATTCTTGACCAGTATGGATTGTTTTTTCACTATTCTCTCTCTCTCTCTCTCGCTCAAAAAAAAAAAAAAAAAAAAACTAGGGAAAGGATCTGTATTTATTCTGAGATTAAATCACCCACCAACGGACTCTGTTCGCTAAAGATGTGACTTATGAATCAAGTTGGTTTCACTGGATATTATGTTGGAGCATCAAAAGAAGATAAATATATGCAAATGAAACACATTCCTGATTTTAATTAGTAAAAACATTTTGAAAACCATGTGTCAGTTTCCTTCCACCTCACAGTAATGCACTACTTGGCTTTGGGTTGTCACAAAACAATGACAATTATATGCAATGAGGTCTGTGGTTGCAATGTGAGAAAATATAAAAAAATTAAAGGTGTATGAACACCTTTGCAAGAAACTGTAAATTTGCATGTGTGGGAAAGAAACTGACAAGTGGATGTGTCAGTTTCTTTCCTCTACATGCAAATTTACAGTGGGACATTTAAGTAGGTTAGATACCTGGATAATATGTACCATGTGTGGGAGCAAGCATACTGTTCTTGCTTCTAACAAACCTATTCAGTTAAGTAATGTCTGTAAAGTATTTCATTCTAAAGAAAATTGTATATGAGTCCTGAATAAAATACATTAATATCTGAACAAACATTTTATTACCATCGTTGTGGGTGTGTCTATAGCAACATAAAGCCATCTACTATGGATTAAGGGATTACAGCAACAATTGGTATCATGCAACACTGTGTGTGTTTCCCTTATTCATGTGAACCCATCAGTTATCAAACCCATTTCAAAAACACATGAAGCATATTCAATCCATAAGAAACAGGCGAAATGAGTTTTTCTCCAAGCCCCAGGATCATCCAGAATCCCATTCTGTGGCACAAAAACAAATGAGGCCAGAAGCCTGTCGTGGGCAGCACACTGTGATGGGACAGACGATTCAATGGGATCCAGATGATAAAAACACCAAGGTCAGAGGACACTGTCAACCATCCAAAAGACATTCAAAAATGGACACTGATCTACTTCTAATAAAAATTTAAACTGCAATTGCTGTTATCTGACAATAACTATAACTTTTGGATTGTGGGTTCGACTTAAATTTATAAAACATTTTCCATTTTTAACTGTTGGCATGCCTAATATGTCTACTGGCAAGTTTAATGTCGTTTACGCTGTTGCACCGTATAAGCCTATTTCATCACAACTCCTTTGAACACGTCTATGCTGTGTACTGTATAAAACCCAAACACTGTTTAAAACCTAAGAGACAATTTAAGTAATTAAACCAGGTCCACCCATGATGCTAAATCTATTTCTGTCATATGCAAATCTAATCTGGCGTTGTTTGCATTTCATTCAAGTAATATTTTAAGGTCATTACGTAACTTATGGTTTAAGGAGAAAAGAAGACAAGGGTTGAGGGATTTTATTGCGCAATCAGTCTTCACATTTTCATTCTGCCACAGCAAAATCTTATATTTTTTCTCACTCATATGAATTATTGATACTATGACTATGATATCCCTTATAATGAAAAAGTAATGCATAGCTAAAAGACAGAATGTATTCTAGGTCATTGATCACTCAAGACATAAAGCTGCAGAAGCTTGCTAACATTGTACAGAGAACATTTGATGCTCCTTTTTTCTCTGCTTCAGGAAATGTTTTCTTCTCTAGGTGGAAGTTTTGCTTACTGAAGGTGTTGTGATTAATCTTCTTCCTCATTATTTGTGGAAGTGCAATAAATGTCACTCCAGCACAGTATTATTTAGGTTTTTTAAACCAAACTGTTAAACTGTGTTGTGTATTTAACAATTAGGTACAGATGCTTGATTGGTTGTTAACTCACAATAAATTACTATGAATATTAATATAGCTAAAAACTATAGTGTGAAACATCAGATCAAAGCTTGACTTTATTTTGGAGTTGTACATTTTCCCCTTGAAATAAAGTGAATTAATCAACAATGCATCCACACATTTCTGCATGGTAAAGAGAATTATCTGGAGTTCACACAGATCATCACAATTTAGAAGAAAGGATTTGAGTGAGTTTGAACAGCAAGAGAGCCTGGGCTTATTATTTTAGAAACTGCTGATCTACAAGGATTTCCTCTCTCAACCATCTCTCTGTTTTTCAATGGTTCAAAAAGAGAAACTATCCAGTGAAAAGTTTGTGTCAACGTAAGGGGACAGAACAGAATTGGTTGTCTGGCTGATGACGTAGTTCTACAGAAACTTAATCACTTGCTACATCAATGCCACTAGACCCTGAAGCAGATGGGCGACAGTAGCATAAAACCACACAGGGTGCCACTGCTGTTAGCTCAGAACTGAAAGCTAAGACTTCAGTTAACATCAGCTCACCAAACTAATAACAGAGTAAAAAAAAAAAACCCACACAGCCTGGCTTGATGAGTCTAATTTTCAGGTGTGACATTCATAGATGACTTAAACAACATTAATGTGTGGATGGTTAAGGTCATATTTTCTTTCCACACGTTGGGCCCCTGGTACAAGTTTGTCTAAATATTGACTTTGATCATATTCATCTCATTATAAACCAGAACAATATAATGGCCCACCAAAGCAAAGCTCAGGTCAAGAGCTTACCGTGCTTCCATGGCCTCAACCATTAGTTGGTTTTACTAAATTGAAATACCTAGTGGTGGAGACTACATTTTTTTAGAGTAATGTTGGTAGAGGAAGTGTGTGTTTGTGTTTCGTTTGTGCAAGAACCGCCATCGGCTGTGGTGGCTAAAGGTAGTTCCAAAGCTGTGATGTGTGATGAGTTCATGGTGGAGCACTGGCTCCTCTTGAGTATATACAGAAATATAAAATAAAAGCTTATTTTTATATTATAACTTCAATTTAAACAGTTTTTTAAAATAAAAAAAAAAGCTTTAAAGTATTCATTAATCAATTTCATACTGTTCAACAATATGATAAGACTGTATTTTTCTGATTGTTTATAGTTCTTTTCTTTTCCCATAAGAGCAACTGGTAACTGTGCGGTTGGGGCTCAGCATGGAACCTTATCAGTGTGGCACAATACTTTCTACCTCACCCTGAACATTTTCACTGGGCATTTATGGCCGATAAAATAAAATAAAATAAATATGTCACAGTCATTCCTTAAACTTATTAGACAGACTGGGGAGTGCCAGAATGTGTAACACATGCATAACCAAACTCCCGATCTAAAGAGAGACATCAATGGACATGTGCCAACTTCCTGTTTCATTCAGTCTGTTACAGCACCACACTACTTCACTTCTATCATGCATTTCAACAGGCAATGCACAAATTCATTAATTTAGACCATAAACATTTCAAAATAATGCAGAAAACAAATTCAAAGAGCCGTCAAGTGGACGGATTGATTTCCTCTTATCATTGTTAGCATTTATCATGATGACATGTGAGGCTTCCCCTGACTGGACGCTTTCAAAGCCCCCAATCACATTTTCTACAGGGCCCCACATAGCTAGAGAACGGCTCTGGTGCCTGAACAGACAACAATGCAGGTCTCTGCTGAAAACATATCAAAGAACACAATGGAATAAAAGAAAGGACTCATTTATTCAGCTGTGTTGAGGTTACATCAAAAAATGTACTTTGTGGTAATTCCTCAGTTTGGTTGGGTGCTATGTCCCCTTGCTCCTGGTCTATGGAGTTTCATAGTGCACTAAATGCACCTACCACCCACTCCACTCAACCACAGAACCACCATGTGAATCATACTTTTCTAAATTTTCATGTTTTGTTTTTTTCCTTGTCTTTTTTGTCTTTGCTTCTCGCTCATGTAAAGGGCATGCATACAGTTTAAAGGCTGAGAGGGAACAGAAGTGCGTACAGAAATCACACTGTTTAGCAAAGGGTCTTCAGTATGACTTCGGTTGAAATTGCTCCTACAGTAAACGTGTAAGATCTCCTTCACATTTCCCTCCTCTCTCTTGGTTTCTTTCCAGCGCTTCGTTCTTTCCAACCTTCTTAATCAAAATGGCAATAACCATTATTTCCTTCAGTTGTACGCGCTACCGATTTCTGTTCCACTAACGCTCGAAACCTGCGTGTCTCTTATAAAAATAATAATAATAATAAAATAATAATAATGAAATAAAAACTCCCAAATCCACCCCCCTTTCTCGCTCCCCTGTTACTCCCTCTCCTCTTCACTCTCTTGAAAACTCTTTAGGCTTTTCCAGCTGAGCAATCCAGGCTGAGGCGGGCGCAACCGCACTAGAGGGAAAGTCAAGTCGTGCTGGACTGGCGCGATCTCCTCGCACTGTTTCCAAATAAAAGGAAGGACTCAAATCCGCAAACAATCATGCTTCTAAAATAATGCAACATGTCGATCGGGTCTTTGCGAGGCATGGCTTTCGTTTTAACGAGCTTGTTCCTGTTTTGGTAAGTGTGGCAACTCTTTCTCTGCATTGTTGGCTGACTTCTTTACGCACGGCAACGCAGTCATATTGTGCACAAAGATACTGTACACTCTTGCTATGATTTACTAGCTAATTGAACAATCTGTGTGTGTTGATCTACTTTCAGTGCGAGTAGTGTTTGTGAGGCTCAACACAGTGAAACCAGTATTTATTTGGATAATATCACGCGTATATTGGATAGATTACTGGATGGCTATGACAACAGGCTGCGACCTGGATTTGGAGGTACATACAGATTTCTATTATTGACTTGCATATCAATTGCTTGCAGTTAACAGTTTGGATTTGTTTTTTCTTTCTTTTTTTTTTTTTTTTTGCTCAGAGTATAGAGTTTTACTCCAGTGCGTGTGTACTTCATTTTCTGTTTAGTGCTGATACAGCTGATACATCATCCCTAGATTTCAACTGTATTTTTGCTTGATGTTTGAAATTTCTGCCAATTTTTGAAGTTGTCATTTATATATTTTAAAATGAAAGTTTGATTGTAACTTTTTTTTAGATATTGAGGAACATTACGTAGTTTGATCCAAAGTCAGAACAACAACTTATACTTCTGCTGTAGGTCCCGTCACGGAGGTCAAAACTGACATCTTTGTCACCAGCTTTGGTCCAGTTTCAGATGTAGAGATGGTACGTAAGCCTGATTAAATACAAATTTTCAATTTGCAAATATATTGATTTAAACAACTGTATGCAAATATACTGTTTTCCTAGTGAATCAAAGCATATATGTCTTAACTTATAGCTCTCTCATCCTTCATTATTCAGGCATTTGAGCAGGATGTCATTAGTACAGCTTAGGACTTTAATCTGGTTGGCAATCCCCTCTTCCCCCACCCCCCTCACCCTCCAGAGAGAGAGAGGGAGAGAGTGATGTGGCTGATGTTGGGACATGATAGGCTGGCTACTCCTGGCATGGGATAGGCTGACTGATATATGTCTTTTGTGCTCTACTCTGTAGCTTTAGATACTAGTTGACTGCATCTATAGCCTGTAATATGCTGGAGGCATTTGTGTTGTGAAGCATGTGAGCAGCTCTTAAAAGCTGAACAAGATCAGAACTATGAAAATGTGTCATAACAAACTGTTTGGAACGTTTGACTTTGGTAAAACATACATTATTGATATCAAAGATATTTTTATTTTTATTCCCAAAGATGTTAGCCCTTTCTGGGCAGTTCATTCGCTTGTAATCAGATTTAGCAAATCAGACAATTGGATGACAATAACTAAACATCTAAGCATTCAGAGGACAACTTGCTGAAGTTCATCACAATATGAAAGAAAGGAGATTTAGGTGATTTTGAAAGTATTGTGGATGTTGGTTCCAAACAGTTTGGTCTAAGTATGTTAGGAATGCTTGCAGAAAATTGTATAAAAAGAGAAACCATCCTTTAAGCGGTGATCTGGTGGAAAAAATTCTTTGCTGACACAAGAAGTCATAGGAAAATGGGCTGGTTCAAGATGATAGAAAGGGAACAGTAGCTCCAAATATAGCACATGTTAAACATTGAAGCAGATGGGCTTCATCAGCAACAGACTTCTCCACCTTTACCTCCTGTCAGGTAAGAACAGGAAACGTTTGCTACAATTTTCACAGTCCCATAAAACTTTGATTCAAGATTTAAGTTGTGACATTTAGGCAATTGGGTTGGAACACATAACATGGAAGCATGAATCCATCCAGCTTGTTTCTGGGGATTGTTTCTTGGACACTTGGGATTTCTTAGCACTAAGGAGCAATGCTTAAACTGACAATGTCCATCTCTTCAATGTACCCATCTTTTGAATTTTACCTTCATCAGTATAATGGACCAGGTTGCATAGTTCAAATCATCTTAGACTAGTTTGTTGAAAATGACAGTGAGTTCACCATACTAAAATGACTCCCATAGTAACCACATCTGACAGTGGAATGGGAAATTCACATCGTAAATATGCAGCAACTGTTTGACACACTCATATCAAAACTATCAAACTCTCTGATGATTGATTGAGACATTGAGTTAAATGAATGGCATGAAAAATTAAGGCATTACTGAAGGAAAAGGAGGTCAAATGCAGCACTAGTAAAGATCACCTAACAAGGTGGTAAATAAAATTACTCTGTGAAATAACTTTTCATTGGAAGAGCCTAAATAACCCAACCCATCAGCAATAGCAGCTAGTATCCCCCTCCCCCTAAAGAGAATAATAATCATGTGGGAGAATAACTCACAGCACTGGTAGCATAGTATCAAGCTGCTTTCTTCAAAAACCATTGCTCACATACCCATCTGTCCTTCTCTCTGGGGTACCAAATAATAATGACTCAAGATTGTAGATGGTGGAAGCAGCATCAGCAGTATGCATGGTGTTAGTATCAGTAAAACCTGTAATAATATACACTTTGACCCCTTTCCAGGAGTACACCATGGATGTGTTCTTTCGTCAGACATGGATTGATGAGCGGCTCAAATTCGAAGGCCCAATTGAGATCCTGCGGCTAAACAACCTTATGGTCAGCAAAATCTGGACCCCCGACACATTTTTCCGGAATGGCAAGAGGTCAATCTCTCACAACATGACCACTCCAAACAAGCTGTTCCGCATCATGCAAAACGGAACTATCCTCTACACCATGAGGTAACGGCGCTGGACTGCAAAGTTAAAACCCAGCCAAAGCCGGAATAGAGCACAGATCTGGAGAGCTATTCATTTGAATAGGCATCCAAGAATATGCACAAACATTAAAAAGAATCATAGAGTGCCAGAAAATGTGAAATGTGCCATCTGATACTCAAAACAGTCCTTGAAAGCAATTCAAACAAACATGACTTCATGCTTTGTTCCAAAAGTAAATATGCAGCATATAAATCCCACTAGACTCAGTGACAGTATAAAAAATAGATTTGAAAGATAACCAGATTATCTGTGTGGCCCAACTTGACTTATAGAGGTTAAGATACAATTTATAAGCTTCAAATAATCCATTCAATAAACCATAAGACATGCTCCAAAGACATATGAGCACAGATTACATAGATGGCAAGTGTGGTATAGATAATTAAAAGAGAAATACAAGAAATCCATCTTTTAAGTGATTCAGGAAAAAATAGTTCCTCAAATATCCTATTTAATTTTTAAGCTGTATATAAAATATTATCTTGGTAGATAATTTTTCTGGAAACAAACTGATACATATACACACGTCATGAAAATGTTATATGTCAGAAAGTGCATTAACAATAGTTATAGTAGGACAGTTCAATTCCTTTTAGATTCAGCAAGGCACAAGTATATCTTAAGTGCATACATTTTTTGAAAGACTTTGCTTTTAGTCAGATAATTTACCAGTAACTTTTGTGTTTTTAAATAATTCGGTATCAGTTGCTTTTTATATCTTTGTGCTTAAGATATTTCCTCAAAGTTTTGACCTACTTAGAAGCACCACATGCTGGTCTCTGCTGTGTGCCAGGTAAACTGAAACAATTTTTTTTTTTTTTAAATGCAATACATTAGAAACTTTGTATTACATATATTTCCTCCCATCATAAGATGATTGTAAGTGAAATTTAAAACTGTCTCCCTCTGTTTGATGTGTATAATTAAACTTATTAAGGGTGCATATTATTATTACATTAAATCATTTTAGGCATCTCACACATAGAACCAAAGCAATGGCAAAATGCTCCGTTTTTTCTGTATGCAGGCAAAGTACATTCATTTTTGTAGTGATGGTGGTTGGAAGCATTTTGCTGTGTGAAAAATAAGAACATTTTGGTATTTCTCTGTCCATCAACATGTTTCATCAAACAAGCCAGTGCATGAAAGTTGGCACAATAAAATATGCATAATTTGTTTTTCTATTATATTTTCAAGTTTTCTTTCTTCAGTTTTTTTTCTAAATGCTAATTATGACAGGTCAGCTACAGTGCTGGTTTTTGAAGGACTGGTAGGAAGAAAACTTTGGCGTAAACACTGAAATCATTAGATTGTGTTTCTGTTTATGTAAAATAGAAATATTAATCTGCTGTTTAGAGAGTAACAGCATGAGATAAGAAAATGCATAAGATTGAAAAGATATATTTTAACAGTATTCATAAGAAAGCTAATGATGAATTTGTTGTTGTTTTCTTGTGAAAAAACTAAAACTAATAAAATGTCAAGTTCAGCCTTGTTGGGTGTAACTACAGCGTATGACAATATTTTTCCTTCCATGCTAAAATAATGTTCCTATTTGTCATTGTGACCCACAGGCCTGGCACACAATTTACGTTATGAAGACTTTATCAATACTAACAATTCAAAATAAGTATCAATACTCCTCTCATAAATAGGGCTTTGTTAGACAACCTTTGTTAGTGACCGTCTATTCTGTTATTATTTTGGTTTATTAAATGTATTAATTTATTATGCAATGTGATTGAGGGAAGCAGGTATTTTTCTTTATTTATTCCCACATCTTGAATAATTGTTTGCTTTGTTTCAGTGTACTAACTAATGTACACAACTGCACCATGTTGCAAACTCCAGATGGAAGCAGCAGCCATTATCCAGTGTTGGTTTAAATGAAAAATTGATTTCCGCTTTCCTTGTTCTAACAGATTAACTATAAATGCAGAGTGCCCAATGCGACTCATGAACTTCCCAATGGACGGCCATGCCTGCCCACTCAAATTCGGGAGCTGTGAGTTTTGTCTCTTGTTAAGTCTCAGTGGTTTGACAGATGGTGTCACTCTCAAATGATCACACTGTCACATTGTAACTGACCATTTGACAAGATGTCTTCTGGCTGCAGTTTGAAACATCAAATGTTGGAGCTCAAATATGTTTCTCCTTCCTGCTTGTTTGCAGTGTCTGGCAAAAGTATGAATGTCCTCTGAACTTTTCATATTTTATCACTACAGACTTTAATGGAGTTTTGAGATGTTTCATGGAATAGAACACCCAGCAGTATGACTTTATAAAATGCAAAAAGAAATATGTAGTAATTCTTTATCTATTTTTTTATTAATAAAAATCTAAAAGTACTGGATTCATATTTATATAATATGAACAACTTTTTCTCTGGGTCAGCTGAATTCATATGTAGACATGGACACATTTCTAACACATTGTTTTGATCCAAACTATTGTAGCTCTTATTCTGTGTAGGGTATGTTCGACTGGATGATAGACATTTGACCCAGTCTCAAGTTCTTTAAAATATTTATTTTTCTTAGGTTGCCCTGTAATTCTCTTTATTAATGCATGATGCTGCCATTTCCAGCGTTCTTGTTTTATGTGTCATAATGTAACTTATGTAACAAATGTAGTGTTCAACTTGAAGGCAAAAAGTTCAGTGATCTCATTCAACCAGTCCATATTCTTCAACACTTGTGGTATATCCCCTACATGGCTAATTGCTAAATTTCTAGGGAATTATTTTAGAAATGTATTTCACCTTATAGTTATGCCACCCACCCTATTTTCATTTTCAGATGACAAATTGAAGATGTTCAATCATTGTTATATATTTTAGAACCCTGTTTTAAACGTTCCTCTTATTTTTTCAGTCATTAGTGTTTGCTGGTCTCCATGACATTTTTATCTTTTCCTCTGTTTGTTCATAAATGTTTATGTGGAAGGAGACTTTAAGCCAGCTGGTTGTACTGAATTTTATTTAAGGTCATCAAAGAAAAGAGAACTGAATACTTTTTTTTTTTGCTATTTTCAGATTTTTGTTTGTAAAACTTTGAAACTTCGAACCAAATTTTCCTTCCGATTTAATAATGTACTTCTTTGGTTTGTCACAAAATACTTAGAAAATGTGATTTTGCAAAGCAATGTACATGTACTTTTAAGTTTCATTAGGAGTGTTTATAGTGAAAGGTTCTATAGCCGCTTATCTTTTTCAATCATTAACATTCATTCTGAGACGTTTTAAATGATCAGTTTGTATGTTTTTCTTGAGAACCAAATTTTAACAAAGGTTTCACATATCTTCTCCATAGATGCATACCCCATCAGTGAGATTGTGTACACATGGAAGAAAGGACCTTTATCTTCTGTTGAAGTCCCACAGGAATCATCCAGCTTGTTGCAGTACGACCTTATTGGCCAGACTGTATCAAGCGAGAGGCTGAAGTCCAACACAGGTCATCAAATTTGTCTTCTAAACTCATTCAGTAATTACACTAATTAGATCTAAAAGCTTTTTGTTCATATTTGGCATAACTCATGCTTAACTGATCTTTTTTTTTTTTTTACAATGTATAACAAGAGCCTTTCTAAAAGTGACATCAGTAGTGTTTCCAAAAGCATTTGTGAATTTGAGCAGTAAAAATAATCATATATATCCTGCATTTTGAAGTTATGGGAAGGTGTTATAACAGCTCAGCATTTTTATGTTGGAATTAAGATTTAGTTGTTAAGAAAAAGTTGCACAAAAAAACTTGTAAAAATGAGCTGTTTGTATGATTTGTATTTTATGTTTAACTCTTGCAGGTGAATATGTCATAATGACTGTACACTTCCATCTTCAAAGGAAAATGGGTTTCTTCCTGATTCAGACCTACATTCCCTGCATAATGACTGTCATTCTGGCACAAGTTTCCTTCTGGATTAACAAGGAATCAGTTCCAGCTCGGACTGTCTTTGGTAATTTGCCTTTAAATCCGTTTTGCTTTTTTTGTATAATTTACAAAATTACTTTGTAAGCTTCATTTCAAATTAAAAATAGACATGGCTTTACACCAAACTATAATATATGAAGGATCATGCATTCTTTGACTTTCCAAATTGAGATTTGTGAAAAATACAACACCCGTAATGTTTGCCAAAAATTGCAGTCAAATGGTCTTTCAAACAATTGAGGCTGTTTTCACTGTTTGGTCACTAAAGTTACTGAGTGAGACAGAGAAGATGCCCAGATTCTCATGAACGTATATTGTTAGATGTTCATCATAAAACTGTATTTGTGTCAAAAGTCAGTTTGTGTTCATTCAAACATCTCCCATCCTAACTGGTGGAGCTGGAAAAGAACTGCAAAGCAGAACGGATAAAACTGCCTAATGTGTGCTAAGCTTGTGGCTTCAAATTCAAACAGTCTTGATCCAAAGGTGGATCAGCAAAGTATTAAGGAAAGGCTGTGAATATTTACATCGATTTGATTTCTTGTTTTTTTTATTATTATTAATAACTTTGCAAAGCACTCGGAAATCTGTTTTTGATGTTGCCATAGTGGAGTGGCAGAATGACAAGCATGTGCAAATTCAGTTTTGCAAACATTCAAAACCAAACAAACCAATATTTTTTAAAATACTTTGATTAGCGTGGCATTCACACAGTTTTACAAATTCCTCAAATCTTTATCATTTATACTGGAATGCACATTTGGTTAGCTCCTGTGACGAATAAAAACATAATAGACACTTTGTTATTGAAACACGCAATTGTAAAGCCATAGCATTTTAAGACAGCATACATATTTCCATATTTGACTTTTTGATTCAAAATGCTCTTTGAGATTTCTTTATAGAACTTTTTCCACCAAGAGAAACAACATTATGTTCTGTTCTACGCTCTAATTCTAATTCAGAACTTTAATTTCTCAGTTCTACCTCTACTGTGGTGCAGCTTAATTAACTGGGAATAAATATCCGTTTTGGAACTGGTCAAGCCAGGACTGAGAGGGGGAGGATGTTTACTTGGCTCTCTTCCGAGCACTCACAGGTTCCACTTTCTCGCATTACATTACGCTACAGTTGCCACTGAGCTCCAGCCCCGGGAGCTGAGAGGGTGAGAGACACTAAACAAAGACAGAGATAAACTGAGAGGAATAACAGGCATGAAAAGAGACAATGAAGAACAGAAAATGTGTGAAAGTACATGGGAAGAGCTATCATTTGCAAATGCATTTCCACTTCTGGGAAATTCAACAAGCAGCAGCTGAGTAGAATTACTCTGCTACCTCTTGCAGCTCACAGCTTTACCCTCTTCTTCCGAAGTGAGCCAATGCTTCAACAAGCCTGCAGTTTGCTTTAGAGAATAGATCCAAGTCATTAGAGTCAGTAAGGGAGTTCAGACCCCATGTAGAAATGCAATCTGTGGCAAGTCATTGATGTCATTCTTCCTGCAGTTTTCTGGTCTCCTACTGTTGGATATGAGATAAATTGTTTATTCTCTAGATGAGCCCTAAGTAAACTTAGAAAACCTGCATCTGGATTTATAACAAACTGGATGAAACTGTTAAAAACACATGGACTACATTGCTATTATTTTCTTTGTAGTGAAGAACTCTTTGGAGAATTCAGAACCAATCCTGGTTAAAATTTTGCAGCTTTAATAGAAAGTTATATTCTGCTTCCCATTTCTGTTTCCCAGGTATGTTTACTGTCGGTAAACAGATCTTTAAATAGAGAACTTTGCTGTTTTGGATCATGTCTTTCTTTACTATGACACACTGGAACAGCACCCACTTTACCCCATAAAGCAGATTTAAATCCATTAATGTATCTCTTGCTCATCTCTTGTGAACAACCCATCCAAATGCAGTACTTAAACTTCTCAATTTGAGACAAAGAATGAACTGGAGGGAGTAAATCCACCTTTTTTTGAAAACTATGGCTCCAGATTCAGAGGAGCTGACTCATACAAATGGCTGGGAAATGCCTCAGGGCATGGTCAAAATGACACATCATCTGCAAGAGGTAATTATGAGACCCTTAGGTTCCTAAACCAGACATCCCCCTCTTCATGACTACATCTTGAAATCCTCCCCATGAACCACACAAATTGAAGCTGTGAAAAGTTGCAGAGTCCAACTGGCAGTGGTGTGAAGGCAGACACAGCTTTTGATTTGGGTGTATGGGTTGGCCTTTGAAACATCACTGCACAGTACTTCAAGGGACTCTCTAGATTCACAAACCCCATGTTGAGTGGACTGAGAAATCCCCACGGCCTCTCAGGAATGCTGCAGTAGTAAAGATGTCCAGTGTTTCCATTGTCCCGACATCATGGGCTCAAGCTCCTGTCCTCAAGGATTGTTGTCCTGCAGTCTTTAGATGTCTCTCTGCTTTATCACACCTGACTCCTATATCAGCTCATTAGCAGAACTGTGTAGTGCTTGACTGCAAGCTAGTGAGACAGTTTTGCCATCTAAGTCAAAAGTATAAGACAAGGGACACATCTAAAAGCTGCAGTACCCTGGCGAACAACTGGCTGACTGCCAAAGGAGGAATGCAGTTTGTGCTCACTGCTCTAGACCAAACTTTCCTCATGAGATTGAGACATAAAGTCCCTTAGTAGTTGATACACACTCTCCAGTTCCCATTGGTACACCAATGAAACAAAAGCAAAAATAGAAACAAATATATCTTACACACATCACATTTGAAAACATATTTTGTGTCATCCATTTCCTTTATTTAACAAACCAGAGGTTACAAAAGGGAGTAAATTGACAAGGCTGGTCCTCTAACTCGGGCTGTGTCCAGGGCATGAAGGTTGGGGAACTTCAAAGTCTTGCCCAACCAATTATATATATATATATATATATATATATATATATATATATATATTTGTAGTTTATTTATAAATATACTTTTTCAGTATCTGGATATCCAAACTTTAAGCTTCTCATTGTGCACTCTTAAAATTTTGTGATGATCCATTGCGTTTGTGCTTGTAATGCCTAAAGAAAGTCATTTGTATGGTACTTTTGTTAATATTTATGAAGGGAAGATAAAAGAAGGGAAGGGAGTAGAGCAGATGCCTGCCTGTCAACAACCTCTGCAAGTGCTGAGAGTCCCCTGAGCCCAGGTTTTACAGACTTAATTGAGTATGGCCTAAATAGTACCTTACTCTTTTCACTGTAAAAGCACATAAATGCCCCAGGCGTTTAATTTGTATCCTGTCTCTCTACTTCCTCCCCCTCCCACACTTTTTCGTTCCCATTCTGTTGCCTCTCCCACCCACCCTGACAGCCTTTCTTCCCATGTCCCCCCTTCATTGTGATAGAGACAGTCACCACTGGTTGACTGCCAAAGGAGACTGCATTTGAGAGTTGTTAGCCTTTACTGTTTAAGCTTACAGAGAATGCTTTTAAAACATTATGAGGTGCATTAAACCCCTACACGAATCCCAAAGCGGCTAATGAAATGTGCCCAACTAAAGCACACATTTGGTAAAATGCAGGCAGGAATGTTCAATGGTCCTTTTTCTCTCGCTTGCTTTAGCTTGATGAAAGTGAATTAGATATGTATTTTGCTAATGGGCCCTCAAAAAAAGTCCTTTATTATTAGCATCTTTAACATAATAAAATAATGGACTGGGGAAAGTTGCTTCCCAATGATTGAAATACAACACAATGTATAGATATATATATAAATAAAATGTGCATATTTCATTTTACAGTGCACGGTTTTTGGTTTTCCAAGGTATTTTCAATGCTTTTAAATTTAAGTTTCTGAGTTTTCAGACAATAGACAAAGAAATAAAAGTTTTCTTGTGGGTATGAACCAGCTGCTAATGTTAAGATGCTGACCTCTCTGCTGCTTCTCCTTTCTTCCACACATTGGACTCCACAGTAAATACTTACCCATTACAGTCAAAGATAGTGTTTGCACTGCCTTCACATGGTGGTACATTGAGCCATCTGTCAAAATTAGAATTGATTCTATTTTTGCCAGACGCCAGAGCAATGTTGAGTCAATCTTCAAAGATCACATGACACCAAAAGAAAAACAAACGAGCACAATATTTGTATTTTCAAAATAATTCATCAAGACAGACTACATTCTCAAAATTCTAGCTATATTAATAAAAATATGGGTATGCATTTTCCACATATTTTGCACCTTTGTGGTTTGCAGAATAGCACAGCTGCATGTAGTTTATGTCAGGCTGGTCAGGTTTGGTGCAGCAGTTGTAAAGTTACAAACTAAACAAATTTACTTTTTGGTTTAAGTTTGCCATAAAAGAAAAGACTTTTTTTTTTTGTGAAAGCCATACTTTTATTATGTCATTCATACATTTATAAATGTCATTGTTACGAACTTCATATTTATTTCAAAAGATAAATCTTTAATTTATAGTCTGAATATCTGGCTTAAAATTTTAATATTTAGCTCATAAGCCATATAATGTGTGTACAATCTAACTATTTAGTTCCCAACTAAAGATGCAATTATAAGCACAGAAAAAATATAATGGCTGTACATTTTTTCTGTGGTTTGATGTTATCTTATTGAGAGTGCAGATAAAAGACAATGCAATTTTTCTAACTGCTTTGAGCGTTGGCCAACTTATTGCCAATGCTCAAAGCTCAAAGTATGTGATGTGGTTCACAAACCTGTGAAAATAGAAAGACTGACATTCCCTACTTCTGGATGCCAGAGTGACAAGTCAAATTGAAGATTGTAATTACAACCATATCTTAATGTCAAGAGGCTGGAAATTTAATCAAGACATTTGCTGTCAAGTTTTCTTTTTGAAGGATAAATGATGTAAGATTTTCTTTTAAAGTTACAGTTTTCTTCAAAGTTTACCATGTTTTCTACTTATTCATTTATTTATTTTATGAAAAGCAAAACAGATTGTTTCATTTTAGTATTTTGGACTAGAATACAGTGACTAAAAGTGACATCCATGTACAAAGAAGGAAATTACAGGAATTGGATTATCATTTCTTGCATTACATCAACATTTCTTGGAGTCCATTTGCGTTTGTCGATACTCTGTGTCAGCTTGGCATGTTAATCTAAGCAATAACCAAGCTGCCTGTCCACCACAAAAATATGTCACTATGGAAAACAGCTGAGCTTGGACATTTGGGATCTTTAAAGGGACAGCTGCTGGGATTTATAAAACAAAATGGCCACACTGAGAAAAATAATACTCAATGCATTTTAATGTTTTTCATCATTACTGGTTGAATTAAAGCAACTTTATTTTGGAACATGACATAGATATATGATTTTATAATAAACTATTTCATCCAGTCAAGAGTTGCTGCTACGTTTAATTCAAAGGACTTAGCTATTGCTGTCCAGTCATCCAAACGGACCCCTCTCTTTAAAGAGTATTTCAGGGACTTATTATCGAGGAGAGGCCCTGGAGCAAAATCAGAAAAGGCTGAAATATGCAAGGATATGTGTGGATGTTTATTCTTGTGGGCAAGAGTGTGACAAGAGTAGGAAGCGGGAGGCGTGTCTGGATTTCCCCAACAACCAGATCTTGAAAAAGTGGAGGACAACAAATGGATGGATATGTATCAATAAA
The DNA here is from genome assembly GCA_903066825.1 of Alfaro cultratus. Taxonomy (NCBI): domain Eukaryota; kingdom Metazoa; phylum Chordata; class Actinopteri; order Cyprinodontiformes; family Poeciliidae; genus Alfaro; species Alfaro cultratus. Next base: position 40,425 of record CAEFZX010018487.1, on the reverse strand, counting down.
AAGATTTAATGTTTACTTGAAAATACCGGTAAATTGTGATGACATGGTCAACAGCCTTTCATGTTATGTGAGGTATGAATATAAAACCTTGAGCAGATCCATGTTCTGAACTTGTTCTCATCTTTGTTTTCAGGTATCACCACAGTCCTGACCATGACAACATTAAGCATCAGTGCACGGCACTCCCTCCCAAAAGTTTCATATGCCACCGCGATGGATTGGTTTATTGCTGTGTGCTTTGCCTTCGTTTTCTCTGCCCTCATTGAGTTTGCGGCTGTCAACTACTTTTCAACACTCCAAGCCAACCGAGAGCTGCGAAAGGCAGCAGCCGTAAAGGCAGCCGCTCAAGAAGCAGCAGCAGCCGCAGCCGTGGTTCCAGCAGCAAGCATAGGGACAGAGGGAGACGTTGCAGCAGTAAGTCAGGCATATGGTTTCCCACTGGTATTTACATGTTTCAGCAAATGTTCAATGACATGTAATGCTTAAACTGTACCAGATAAGGATGGGTCATATGGCCTTGTGTTGATAACTACAAAATACTTTTTGTGGTTATTGAAAACATAGGCAAATTTATGTACATTTTCACTTATATTTTGACTCATATGGGAATATGAGTCCTTATAAGGTCTGGGGATATGGTTACATGTGAACATTCATCTAAACGGTGGAGTTGCTGTTATAAATGATGATCAGAGCAGATGGTTCTTTATGAAAAATAGGACTTTCCATGGCCTAATTACATGCCTGTACCTGTCATCATTAATCTCCACTGATGTGAATATTTCTGTTTTGCTTTTTTCTTCTTGTAAATGAGAAGAGAGATCCTAAAAATTAGGATGGCTTGTGTTTGCACTTACTGTACATGTTGTAAGACTTCAGCTTTGAAGCTTTGGCTATGTTGGTCAACTGCCAAAAACAAGGGTTTAACTGTAATATTTCAACACAAACTAACGATTACATGAAAAACAGGAATGGCACGCTGGAAAAAAAGATTAATAAAAAGAAACAAACTATGTTTTCAGCTAAAACATGCTACTGACAAAGTGGAAGTGTTAAAACCCTTTAAAAAATCCTTTACTGGAGTGGCTTCCTTTGTAAAGGAATAATTACACAGTACATTTATTCTGTCAAGAATAATAGTTATATGTTAAGAAACTACTGTTTTTCATAAAATCACTGTTGCCATATAGTGGTACTCCTGCTGGTAATTCTTTGTAAAAAGCCCTTTTCCCACGGAGACTGCATTTTATGTCTCCTCTTAATATTTTTGCATGATTGGATCACTATTAGAGTGGGAGCTTTTGTCCTTGCACAAAAATCCTAAAGTTCACCCAGAATCCTGGATGATCTATTATGCGCTTTTCTCTCCAGATTACCACAGAGCAGGGATCTTTAAATGCACTTTTTAGAGCCTCTGTCCAGTTTCAGATGCGTCCCTGCTCCCACAAACCAGCTAAACATCTGAACAATAATAACAAAAGACATGTTTCTGTTTTTTGCCTAAAAGACTAAATTAAATCATAAACGCTCTCAAGGTTCCTATGATTTTTGAATGAAGAACGCCTCCAAAGATTGCAGATCATCTCCCATCCTTGGCAGTGGCCGTATTCTTCACATATTCCTCCTTCCATTGCTTTATGTTGGACCCACAATCACTTATAGAGAAAATGGCTGTAAATATTAATCATGATAAACTTTGCAAAGCACCCAGTTACTGTTAAAGAATTGTTTAGCAAATGGCATGTTCACCCTTTTACCACAAATATGTGTGGTGGACACTTTCTCTGGATATACTATTTTAAAATGCACAACATTATTTTTGATGTGTAAACACAACACTAGTTCATCAGTTGAGTTGGGGACATAGTCATGCCAGGAGGATTCTTTTGACAGTACTAAATTGTTCAAAATCTAAAAAGAAAACATTTTATTGCAAAGTGTCATGTCCAAGAAGTGCATATTGAAATAAAAATAACCAAATAGTTCCAAATCGGCAGTAAAATAACTAATAAACAGTGTTTAAAAATATCTGAAAACTTAAAAAATACTTTAAGACCACTAAAAAAATATTTAACAACCTTGCCAACCTTGCTGTTTGCCTGAGAGGTGATTTGAGAATTCTGCATTAACTTTGTCAGTTTTTAGTTGGTTCTATTGCATCATTGGTTTATTTCAACACACTTGCATTAGTTGCCTAGGGATGTTTCTCTTCATCTTAATGCAAAAACAGTTCAAGCTCTGTAATTTTCTAACTTCTGCTTGTTTTACTGAAACCACTTTTTTTGATAGGATGGAATAAAACAGTATAAAGAACAGCATTGATGAGTATGTATCAATTCCAAATAAGTAACTTTCAAAAAACACCTTTCTTATGAATACTTATGCGTTACTTCTCATGGTAAAAAGCATAAACATGTGTGCCAAAATCTTAACTGGTTTAATTTTACAGATATGCTGTACTTCTTGGTAAATACAAATCTATTTTGACAGGTTTTTCTTTCCTTAGTGAGTGGAGTTTTCTTCCTCTTGCCAAATCATCACACATTGTTAACAGCTTTTTCTGGACTTGCAGTTGCTGTTTATGGTTATACAACATCAACAGGGGTTATGGAACTGGGCTCAAATGGGTGTAGGGATTTTATCTTTAGTGTATTTTTTTGAGAAATAGCTTCATTCAACCTCTAAGAGATTCTGTTTTTGTGTAGAGACTAGTGAGCTTTGCCTGCGCTTGCGTCTCCCCATTATATACTTCTAAAGCTTTGTTGTGGATGTTTTGATGGATGAGATTGGTTTGTTCCTTTTAAAGGCCAACTGGCTGTCAGCATTTTGTGGTAAATGGTCAGCTCTTACAGTGTGTCTACCCCACTTAGCCATCTGGCAGTTAGTGGTTGAGTGGAAGCTGTTTAAAGTAGAGTTTTGTGTGTGGCTTATGTTGGGTGTTCTTGTTTACTCATGGATACTCTTACTTCAACCAGGTAATAACATCTTGCATCCAGATTGTCATGGAAAAACATTGTTATAGTGATGAGTTTAAAATCCTTTACCTGTTAGTCTGTGCATGTTTTGCATCTATAAGAGAGCACTCTTACACCAGCTTAATTGTCTAGTTATTGAAATGTCCAATCACAAGAGAACACAAATGTATTTGTGATGTTCATGCAGCAGTACAGATTTGAAGGGCTTTTCGTCACAATGTCTTTGCTCTCATCATGATTGCTGGTGCCAATCAATCTATGATTGAATGGAGACATTTGTAGCTGACATTTAAGTACAGTTACAAATAATTACGTGTTTAAAATATAAGCTGTTCCATAGATAATTTGTTTTATCAGATTTTATCATTTTGTTGTTGTTTTTTTTTCAGTTTTTATAGATGATTCTTTTTTTTCAGTTCTAATTACATATAATTTACGCATTGTATGCAAATTATATAATATATATAAGACACCATTGCATATCGGTATATTTATTTGTTACAGACTAAATTTTGTGAGTTTTTGAAAATTGAACACAAGGAACATTAATGGACATAAAGTGTTAAGTCTTGAGACAGATTCCTAATCACATTTTGGTCTGGGAATTGACTGGGCTATTCCAACACAAGTTTTGATTTTGCAGGTTATATTCATATTCATTTTTATAGTAATTTTTCTACAAGATAATTTCAACTTAAATTTACTTCAGTTCAGGCTGGATGGGTTGAATTTGACTGAAAAACAACTCAGTTATAGTCATTTGTAATAGTCATTTATTTTAAAGCTTTTTTCGCATATTTATCACAGTTGCCATGTAACGTCATGAAACATATTGTATAATTGTAATGCATTCTCTAGAAGGACATCTAGGGTATATGCAAATGTGAAGTATGAAAATGTTTGAAAACAATCTGTAGCAATCACATCAAAATGATTCCTGACCATTGTTCCCAGTGTCTCGTGGAATAAATGTATTCTAGACCAGAGATGCTTCAGACGCAAAGATAGCTCTAAGTTTGTGTTCCTTCCTTCATTTCTAGTCTACAATTTGTTCCAGTTTACCCCATGCAATCAGTCTTCTGTTTGCAGTCATTTGTTCTGTGTGCACAATGTAGAAATGTGCATGTAGATCATGCACACCAGCATTTCTTCTTCATTGTCTTTTAATGAAGCTCACAAGTGTAATAGAGATTCTATTTCTGTTTTTTATGACTGTGTTTTTAAGTCCTTTGTCACATTTAACTTAATTTCTTGTGCACACATGCAGGTTTTCATCATTGCTTTCCACTCTCTCCAACTTTAACTGTTGGTAAAGACTCTGTATGTCCGAAAGACACTCAAACTGATATACATTAATTTATGCAATCTACATTAAACTATGTATGCTCCATCACTTCATTTGTTCAACACACCCTCTCTCTCTCGCTCTCTCCCAGTCTCCTATTTGTCTCTGTAACTATGTGATAACCACAGAGAGTGACATGAACGGACAGCCAGTGGCTCGGCAAATGATGCTGTTGCAGATTATGTAAGAGCTGTAGATTAAGGAAAATCCAGCAGATCACTGCACGCTTAGAGGAAAGAGGGCAGACACCGCAAAAAAAGATGGGTGGGGGCTTGGAAAGCAAGCCCAGTCCGTTTTTATGAAACAAGATGGAGAGATGGGTTAGAGTGGGTTCTGGGTATGTGTTGGTGTGTGCATTTGTGCTATAGAGTTACACTGGAAGAATAGGAAAAAAGAGAGTAGGAGGAATGCATCATAGAAAATGACTGCTTTCACCAAATATGTAGGAGGGAAGACTCTTCATGACACGGAGAAGGGAAAAAAATCCCCAGGAATAGAAAAAGTCATGAGGTAAAATACCTGGTATGACTATGAAGTTTTTCAAATAATCTTTTTGTCCCGACCTCCCAATATTTTGTGACAGGTAAGACTGTGGAAAAGAAAAGTTTTGTAAATTCTACTTCGAACATGCATTACATTTTCATAAATTCTCTGCTTATTTTAGGATTTCATCTAATATCTGAGAGCAAAAAAATGTTTTAATATCATGTCGTTTTTAATACATACACACATGGTCAGTGTTGCAGTACTCGAGACCGGTCTTGGTCTCGAAACCATTTTTTGATGGTCTCAGTCTCGTCTCGGACTCGACCGTATTTGGCCTCGGTCTCGTCTCGGTCTCAGACCAGTCAAGACCGCAACTGTGGAAATATCACTAAACTTACAGCATACTGTCCAGTTCATTTGTTAACATGTTTGTTTTCACTGGATGCAAAATGCACCGATTAAAATCGAAGCAATAACATGACTTACCAATTATGTGTTTCTGTTAATCCCTCCACTCTCTCCCCACCTTTCGCTCGTACGCGGCGCTCCAAGACATGCGCAGTGGTTTTCTTTGAGCGGCAGAAGATGTCTGTCTAATCATCAGTAATAGAATTGCGCTGCATAAATCATAAGAAATCCGATCGTGACAGCTAATTCAGCAGCGATTGATATGATTTTATTAATTTTTTGTCTGAAATGTTGCTAAATATAGGAAGAAAGTCGTAGAGTTGGCAACAGTGGGGTGAATATTGTTAACTGTAAATGTTCAGACCTGATCTGTTGAGCCGGTCTGTCAGTCAAACCTCTCACTGCAGAGCAGAAGAGGACAGTGGCTGATTTTTAAACCTTTGCTGACGAAGATAAGATTAGGGGATGAGATGGGCTTCACATGTAAGTATCGGCCAGTAGAAATCAACTGGTGGATAAATCAGTTGGCCAATAATAATAATATATAATGTAAACAGAGATGCAATAAGTTTGTAGCAGGTGTGTGAATGATCTAATGATTGGACTGCTGATTGCAGCCAGTCCACGTTGTTAGCAGAACTAGAGGGACCAAAACCACATTTCACTTAGGGCCCCATGGAGGCTTGGGCCGGCCCTGGACTGGAGCTTCACTGACAGTACTGATTATTTTTTTTTTTTATCATTTTTTTCTCCGAAGAGTTTTTTTTTTGCGGCACTAGTGGCTCGCATTTTCCACAACAGTAGGCTGACAGGAAGGGGGAAGGAGAGGGGGGAAGACATGCGGCAAAGGTCGCCAGGACCGGGAGTCGAACCCGCGACGTCCGTGTTGAGGACTGAGGCCTCCAAACGTGGGGCGTGCTAAACCACTGCGCCACCACAGCACGCCCCAGACAGTACTGATTTCTGACATGAATGATATGGGCAAATGCCCAGGGCATCATCTGTTGAGATAAGCAGAACAAAGAGTTTGTTCTGCTTTTAATATTGGTTTATTTATTTCAGCTCTAAGTATTTAATATCTATCTGTTTTTATGATCATATTTCACATTTTATTGTGACATGTAGCACCGGGCGCTGGTCTTGGTCTTGGTCTTGAGTCGGTCTCGATACACTCTGGTCTTGGTCTTGTCTTGGTCTCGGGTTAGATGGTCTTGACTACAACACTGCACATTGTAACGCCACCTGATCATTTGTCTGTGTTTAGGCTTGGTCAAGAATGTAAACTGAACTAATGACAACTACTGAACCAAAAAGATCTAAAGATCATCTTTTATTGAATAATTTGTGCTACAATTTTATGGGCTTAGTTGTTTCAAAATAATAATAGTTATTACATAGATGTAATACCACACACATATATATGTATATTTACTTAACCTCACATACTGCACTGTGTACATGGCCACCATCAATCACATCTAAAAGGTTCTTAGAAAAATCAGCTTATAATTATAGTTATATTGGATTCATTATTTTGTTAAATATTAGAAAAAGGTGTTACTTTTTTTTTAGTTGTAAAAGTTATATCAGATTTCTTAAATGAACTGCTTGCAAACAGTATTTCTAATACTGAGTCTGTTGAGCAGTTTCTGAACTCGAAGAGAAAAATGAAATATTTAGACAAATCCAGCAAAAATATCGTAAGTTCACTTCAGCTCCAAAACTGATGGAATTTACGTAAATTCTTTTGCAGAATTTGAGCATAGTGAGGAACTGAGTTGAATTTGTTACATAATTTAAAAACATCATTTCTCTCTGCGCCCCCAGAACTGCTTCTTATGCATCATCATCTTAATAATTTAGAGGATTGTTTGATTTATTGAAATCGCCCTGGAACATCATAATGTGACGTTTCTGTGGTTCACACAGAATTGTTTTTTTTTGGTTTTTTTAGACTTAATTTGCAGCAAGAAGCTTTGCATAACCTGTCCTAGTTCCTAGATATATTTTATGTACTTATATTGTACCTGATTTACAACAAATATTGCCAGAGACTGTCATCATAATTAGTTGAAATTTCATAAGCCGCAGGATAACCATGTGTCAATGTGCCGAGTGTCTTTTTCTTTAAAATCATTTAGTTCCCACAACTACTGAACATCAGTCTGCACACAGGGAATTGACAAAATAACACAAAAATAAAAAGAAGTCTGTGGGTGTGTTTCTATGATTTAAAATAATATTTATTTAGATTCTGTAGTTTTGCAATCCTATTTAATTTACAATATTCTCCTGTTGACTTTAGATCATAACTACGTGGAAATGATCTTATAAGAGGACTTTTAATTTTAGTTAAAGTTGGAAAAGTGTTTTTTTCTACAGTATAAACAGTGTAAGCACATAAAAACATGTGTAATTCATGCAATCATTTTTGTTGTTGAGTTGAGTGAAAGATCATGATATGCCTGTTAGAAAGATATAAATATTTTGATTAATTGATTTATTGAACAGTCAAGTGAAACAGGATAATAATTTAACTTTAATACATCATAACAACACATCTTTGTTGTAATTTTCTTTTTACATTTTCTGTTTTTATTTACTTTTACTCTTAAAGGTGGATGCCAATAGTGTATTGAAGAAGAGGATGAACTCTGCACCAGTTTTCGATCGCCCTGCAAAGACTTTTCCAAACCCTCCTGTCAATGCCCAAGCTTTCCTCCAGCAAGGCTCCGCGGTACCAGCCAACAACGTCCTGACAGGCACCAGCATCATTGACAAATACTCACGCATCCTTTTTCCCCTTTCGTTTGGCGCCTTTAACCTGGTCTACTGGATCGTTTATCTCACCAAGGACACCATGGAGATGTCCAGGTAATTAGATGGCATGGCTGTCACAAATAACTTGGTTTTGCTTGGAGCACAGGATGGAAATTATTCCACCAGAAATTGACTGAAGGTGGAATTCTTTTGGTATAATTTCTGCATTAGTTTTATTGGATTGCTCTTAACAAGTTCTTAGTATGGCTCCAGTACTTAGGAAGGTATAAATACACTTTAATTATTACATTTTGTTGTATTTCAACCACTAAGTTCAATGCGATTTACAGGGATTTTATATGAACGGAAAAAAAATCAAAGTACTCTAGACATATCAAGTCGAAAGAAAATATTGCATCTATTTCACTTTGTTTTTTACAAGACTAAAAAAAATCATCATCTTTTACTGCATGCAAAGCTCCAAGTCTTTTGGGTTATGACTTGTTCTGCTATTTCTGCCTCTTTTTTTTTTTTCCAAATTAACTGAGATTTCATTGAGGGTATCTTTGAAGATCAGTTTTCAAGTTTTGCTATAGATTCCTCATTGAATTTACTTTGGACTTTGACAGGATAATCTAACAAATAACATACATATGTTTTGACCCAAGCATTCCTAACCTGTGGAGGAATGATTAACACATTTATTCTGGGTTTAATGTGTTAAGCTCCATCAATGTCCTTGTCAACTGAGATGAGCTTCACCCTCCCTGCTGAAGAGAATAATCCCCACACCATCATGCTGTCACCACCATGTTTTAATGATGGGGTCGGTATTTATGGTGATGCGATGAGTTATGCATGAGGGCCAAAAAGTTATATTTTAGTCTCCTTTTGCCACTTCCTTTCACAAATCCATTCTGTCTTTAACAGGAGTTGTGGAAAACCTAAAAGACTTAAAGACTCCCAGTCTCTTTGTGTTTCTCTTGTGTTTAAGTTTTTCTTTATTAAATCTTTCATTCCACCATCCATCATCCATCTGCAGATGTCCTGCTGACCAAATCATTAACAAGACATTTTTGGACAAACACATCATGAAGACTTTCTTTTCTTTTGGTGACAAAACCAAGTTCCTGTAAAGTAAATGTTTATTTAGTCATTTGCTTTTAATTATATTGCATCAGTTAACAAGTCATTTAAGTCTCTGTTAGCAAAGAAAAATGTAATAATTTGAATTAATACCAGCAGTCAGACAAAGTCAAATGTTTTTAATTAGAGTGAACATGCAGCCAAGTCAATTATGGAAAGAGCCCAGGATGCCTCAGTGGTTGAGGTAATGGGAATAGAAGAAGAAACAATAGACCACATTAGAAATATCTTTTATTGCCCCACAATGGGTAAATTCATGTGCAACAGCAGCAGGGTGACAGGGAACCAAAGCAAGTAGGTTCACACCAATATATAAAAACAGAATAAAGAACAATATAAATGACAATAAAAACGGTATAACAGCAGATATGTGCAGAATCCAGCAGAAATGTTTTTCAGAATGAGTAAATCTGTGCAAAAGAGTGTGTTGGGGGAGAAGAAAGTAGGACGGAGCAACAAAACAATAAGCAGCATAATGTATCAATAATAACATCAAATGCTGCCTTTCAACTTTAAATAGAATGGATCATCAGCTTAAATCGGATTGTAATGCTCTAAGTCAGGGGTGTCAAACTCCAGTCCTCCAGAGCTGCTGTCCTGTAGTTTTTAGATGTGCCACAGGTACAAAACACTGGAAGGAAATGGCTTAATTACCTCCTCCTTGTGTAGATAAGTTCTCCAGAGTCCTGCTAATGACCTAATTATTCTATTCAGGTGGTGCAGCAGAGGCACATCTAAATGTTGCAGGACACCGGCGCTCCTGGACTGGAGTTTGACCCCTGTGCTCTAAATAGTTTCTTTGAAGGACAAATTAAAAGAATGAACAAATAAGTGCAAGATATGGCTATTTACGAGTAACAATAAACACTTCAATATGTTGTTAAATCATTTCAAACTGAAATAAAAACACATTTTTAATACATCATAAACTGATTATATGTGACAGTAATTCATTAAAAGATCAGTATTTGAGAATTTAATAAATTAATTATGAAATAATAAAAACTGTCATAGGCTTACCAACAGATCCCAACATCTGATTAGTTACCCTTCACACCAAGTCAAGACTGATTGATCCCAGATTGATACAGAGCCTGCTGACCCTTAGAGATGTAGTGATTGTTTAGGAAACCAATAAAGAGTACGTTTTTGCATATAAAAGGGTAATTGATCTTATCAAAGGCCTGAATCACCTTAGCCAATTCCTTTTGATGATCTACTCCAAACTTCCCCGTTATGATAGGATTCCTCATGTAATCTCTCAGAGTTAGCCTCAAAACCCAATGGAGAAACTTATGTTATCTGCTTCTATCTATGATCTCATTTTTTCAGGCTTGATCCATAACTTATAACAATAGGTGGTGCGGGATTGAACAAAGGCATACTGGTAAATCAATAGCTTCTTTCATGGTTCAGCTCTCTTCACCACAACGCACCAGAGCAGAGCCCACATTACTGCAGCTGAAGTAAACTGGTGCTTGAGGCACATACTGACCCCAGATATCCCCAGTCTTCCCTTTTTGGACTTTGAGGTGTAGAATCTCATTTGATGCTCTTCAGAGTCAGCAGCTTGAGGAGTCCAACAGAATTATACCATGTGCAAAAGGCAAAGATGCAACCGTGAGCCCTGAGTTTCTCAAACCAGTCACCCATTTCGTCATTAGTGGGCCTTGAGATTGTGTCCATGAACAGCACAAACAATATGAATGATTAAAGGCAGCCTTGGTGGAGCTGCTTTAGTTAAAACAGGATAATAACTCCGCTACTGCTCTGCTGAACCATTTGATATCACAGTTTATATGATGTATTGTTACCACGGAAAATATAATGTAATCTGAGCCTCAAAATCGCCTGCTGGTGATCTAAACAAATTATAAAGGCTGAGAAAAAAAAAGTTCTTAAGTGTTTTTTCTCTTTGAAATACAGGTTTCCTTGTGTATAACCGACAGATGCTGTTCCTAGCATCTGTTTCTAAATATAATGGGGGTTTTCTAAGTGTTTTGATGGCAACAAAAGACGGATGTTGCTATCTTACATCATCTCTAGAAATCCTTCTTGGTTTGACACTTTGACAAGATGCTGAGCGGTACACTAGTTAAAGGATGAAGTTCAGTTTCTGAACTCTTGAGTGTTTGTGTATGTGTGCATGCATAATTATGTTTGATTTGCTTCAACTTCGTAATATGAACAGATGTGTATTTCTGGTTGTGCATCCTCACTCCCGACTCTGGGATGCTTCAGCTGTGTGGGTTTAAATCCTTTCATTCCCTGCTTTGCTCCTCCTCTAAAAAGGGAAAAGCCCTCAAGGCAAGAGCTGAGACAAGTCAGAGGACATGACAGTGTTGGCAGGCATCAGGATAGCTCTGTGTGGCTAACACTCTTAGGGATTCTTAAATGTTTCTAAAAATTGATAGGAATTGTAATCCTGAGAGACGTTTCAAACAAACTGGATGATTAAATGATGACTTTTTTTGTTGTGGAAATTGACATAAACAGACATAAATTAGGAAAAAACATACTAGAGTATGTAAATGGAGAAGTGCTTGAACATATGAACAAAACACAAGGACATAAAGGAAGCGAATTCTGTGTATTGTGCATTCTGATTTAGAGTCATATTTCATACATTTTTAACTCTTGGCTGCTGTATCGGTTTTGTGTCTTGTTTAGTTCTGTTTGTGCATTTGTTGCATCCATTCCGAATTTCCCTGATTGACTTGTTGAATTGTTTTTATGTTACTATCATTCTTCCTTGGTATTTTATCTCCTGAGTTTCATTGTTCATTTCGATTCTATCAAGATGGTTCCATGATTTGTCTTCCTCATGTCTTCAAACTCTTCAGTTTGGTTTTGTGAACAACTGCAAAACTGCAAGGGTTTGTTAGAGAACTGTAGTGACCAAAGAGCATCATGGTGGACAAGCAACACACCAGGCAGGTCAAGGATGAAGTTGTGAAGTTTTAAGGAGGGTTACACTTTAAGGAATATCCCTAGATTTCAGTATCTTCAAGATCATTGTTCTATTCAAAATCTGAATAAGAATAAAATCTGGCACAACTGCAAAGCTACCAAGACATGTCTGCAGATCTCGTCTGGTAACTCCAGGGACATTTTCAGTCCTCAAAAGCATGTACACATTTTGAGTAAAAAATGAGAAAACAGCACTGCATACAACAGAGCCCTGTCAAGCGATGTCTGTTTAGCCTTTGTAATAGCATGCGCTCCCATCAAACCCCCCTGTATAGATGACTGGGTACAGAAAAAAGATTTTCTCTTTGTGTGTGTGCAGGTGGATTTCTGTGAGTATTTCTGAGGAGGATACAGGCACAGAAGTGTATAAATGTGCTACAGCAGCAGTGTCTACCGACTGCGGGCTATTTTAATGAATAGCACCATTCAGGGCGAGACATGAAGGAAACAAATTGGCTGAAAACGCTTCCTTCCATGAGGGGCCCCAGCTGGTTGGCTGACTGTTTGCTAGCTGCCTGGCAGGCTGGCTGGAGTGTGGTAACAGCGAACTATAAGCCTTCCTCTTCTTTATTGGCCATCATAGTGCTAGGCTTGAAAAACAACTTCCCCATTGTTGCTCATAAATCAAAATCCCTAAATGCTGTTTCCAACTCAATTCCTATTTTTGACTGCAGGGCCATTGCCATAACTTTGGTGTAATAATCACTCGATTACAGGTCACTCAGATGGAGGGCAAAGAGGAATGATAGAAGTAGTGACCCTCTATCTATATTGTTTCTCTTTTGGGCCTTCTGGGAATTGCTACAACTGCTTTCACCTAGTTTGTCTCTTCTTGCATGCATGCATTTTTCTCTCACCTACCTGTGTTTACATGTTTTCCCGTGAGTCCATCATGCCAGAGACATTTTTCTAAGGCACAGTATTTCTATCTTCCTAAAAATGTCTGTTTCAGAAACTCTTTGCACTAAATTGCTGATTCTATATCTTACTTAATATAAGCATTACTCTTCCAAACACACTAACACACTGTTTCTACCTGTCACTCCCCCACCTTCACACCTCTCTTTTCTATCACAAAGCACTGTCTGTGCTCTGCCTCCCCTTTTGATGAAACAAGACAGCCTAAGAAGCCTAACCAGCGTGATCCACCCTCCATCCCCCATCACCCAATATTCTCTATTCACCATCCAGCCCCTCTAAAGCAAATACAAACTTCATTTATGTGGGACTGTATGTTTATTTGTGAGTTATTTTTACCAGTTGTATAAAACAATTTAGTGAGTGAACACAACTAACATATCAGGACAGCAAAATCAAGCAATCAATGTTGTCCATGTAGTACATTGCTAACATAAAATGTAATACCTTTCAGACTCAAAAACAGAGCTATATCACAAAAAATATTTCACAAGCGCAGAAATAATTTCCTTTTTTTAAAACAATTCATATTTCACAGGAGATATGAGACATAAAGCAAAGAAGAACACAAATATTTAACTTTAAATCAGACAAAAACCCATTCTATAATATACAGAATTGCTGAGACACAAAATGATAAATGTTTGGTTCTGTTCATAAATGTTTAGTTTGGAGATGTAAGCGCAATGTTTGAAAAGCAACAGAATATGACTAAATGTTTTCCACTGTGTTGCATCACCTCTTTTAAAAAAACAACTTGCCAAAAACGACATGCTGTCCAAAACTAATGCAAAAGTTTTCCTTTTTACATTTGATTCTACATTTCTTTTACTGTCAGCATGTTCTTTGCTATGCAAACAGCTTTTCAGTGAGTAAAACATGGATGATTTAGACTATTTTAATTCCCTCTTTTACATCAAGGTTAAACTTTGAATATACAAAACATCTTCTTAAAGGATTTTATGTAGATTTGTTTGGGTATGCATTATATGTTTATGTTAGGGGCTCTGTATGAGTTTTGTATACAAGTGTAGAAATGGGTGTAATTATTCCTTTAATTTAATTTCAGGATTGTTGCACGATCTTTTCTTGCTAAATGAAAACGAGAAATTTCCATTTTATATATTTTTTTACAAACCATATTTATATTTATCATGCTGTCCATTTCCCACCTAGATGAGGTTATCCTGCTTGGCTTGCAGAAGTTCAAAATCTATTAAGATACAATGTTTTGAGTTGAGTTACTGAAAGCTCTCAGGATGCTTGGCTAATACAAACATCATCAGTTGGCAGGGCGCTCACACGCCAACATTAAGTAAAGTTTGAACACCTGCCCAACATTTTTGCAATATGAAAAAAAAAATCTATTTGCAGTGAAAACAGGCTCTTCTTCCTTCCAAACTGTTAGTGTAAAGAAGCATCAATTTCATATTTTTTCCCTTGCCTCTTTAATTTTTTAACATAATGTAATGCCCTTAAAATCCACTCTGAGTTTTTAAAGTAAACACTTAAGAAGTCAGAGCAGGCTGAGATAAGATAGTTTGTTGGGTTTGGAGCTTTGTTTTCTTTCCTTTGTTCTAAGCAACAAACTTTTCTTTGGTAAATTTTCAGAAGCGCTGCAAATCAATGCAGTATTCCTGCGTCTCGGTGCTATTTTTGATTTTCATTCCAGCCCTCAGAAAGATCTGCTTGAGGTTTATAGCAACCAAGGCTTGAGTCTGGATATTTCTCAGACTCAAATAAATAATATAATGAGCAAAACAAATCAGTTGAAAAACTTATGGGTAGTTTGATTATCGAGATGGTCTAGAAAGTAAATTATCCCCACAGTGTTACATTAAAATACTTTATTCACTATCTATATTACAATACATATGGTTTCTCAATCCCCCACCAGAACCCCCTCCCTTCTTTTGCAACCAAAGCTATGCAGAAAGCTGTCAGTATTTCTGTTTTTGCCACAGGCCATGTGAGCTCTCTAGCTGAAAATGGCTCTCAGTGCTGTCAAAAGTGTCTCCAGCTTTAACACATCAGGTTGAGGAGGTGGAGGTGTGAAATACCTGGCTGAGGTTCCCCCATGAGTTTCAGACAGTCTACGTGGACAACACTGAAGAAGTTAGAAACTGAAAAAGATCAGATTTCAAATTCAGACTTAAAATGTGAGCAAGCCTTCGCCCGCAAGAGCGAGCCAGAAAAAGCTGTTACATCATACCCATGTGCATTTGTTCCTGTGTACAGGCAGATGTGGATGGATATAAAACGGAGTAGGTGTGCATGTGTAGGAGTATTTATGCATAAAGCAATATGTTTAAATGTGATGAAATTTGAAATTTATCTACCCTCTGAATAGACACAGATTGACATTTTTTTCCACTGATTCAACCTTGCTTCCTCTTCTTTTTGTCTTGCAGGGATACTGTCTAAGATTATGTCTTCCTGGATAATAGAAATACCTGAACAATCAACACACACACACATACCAATGTTCTGTTTCTTCACACATTAAAATAGGTAACAGACGCTTGCCAAGCACTCTTTTATGCAGCCTCAGTGCATTCTACAGTATCTCCGTTTAAGTACTCCCATGGACCATAAGTCTTTTGAGATCAGATGTACCAATTCCAATGGCCAACTTGACCATGGAGCTCAAAGCCATGTGGGGCCACAAATACTGGATCCATTTCAAACAACAGCTACTCTTGCTTTTCTTTTTTTATTTCATTTGTCACATGTTAAGAAAAAAACTGTTATATGTTAAAACAATTTTAATGTGCACACCTGTCTTGTATTGTTTGCCAAAGTTGATGGGACAAGAAATAACATTAAATAAACGACACTGAAGAAGCATAAACCAACCACAAAGGGATTCTCTGTTGGATGTATTCATTTACTGTTTTCTATGTAAAATATCCATGCACTTTTTTACAAGTGTTTTTCTTTATATATATATATATATATATATCCCTTCCATTATGATTAGAAGGAAACTGATTGTAAGAATGTACTTCTGACTGAATTCATTGCATCTGGCTAAAACTTTTTTCCTACCGGTTCTGTCAAGTCTTTGTTTCTTTTATTCTCTCCCTTAAAACTGTTTTTTGTTTGTTGGTTTAATATCCATCTGCTCAAAGACAAAGGAGGATCCAGAGCAAAATTTTCAAAGAGTTTACATGATCTGTTTAGTAACATTTTTGGCATGGCACATTATCGAGTCCAACTTGCACATGCAAGTGGAAAACATTTCCATTCTACAAAAGCATTAGAGGCTCTAAAACATATGAACATTCAAAAAAGTAGTTTTTTTCCCCCACATTTTCCTTTTCTTTATAGTGCCTTGTAACAGCATTCACACCACTTGACCATTTTCACATTATGTCACGTTTCATCCACAAACTGTCATGTGATTGACAGCAATCCATAAATGTGAGGTGGGACGAAAACAAAAAAATAGTTTTCAGTAGTTTTACAAGTAAGAATCTGGCAACAGTAGCATGTGTGTGTATTAATCCTCTTAAATCAATATTTTGTAGAACCACCTTTCACTGAAATTACTGTTGCAAGACTTTTGGGGTACTTTACAAGCTTTGCACATGTAGTGAGTGAAATGATTTCTCATTCTTTAAAAGGTAGTTTAAGTTTGCTGAGATTGGTTGGGGAGTGACAGTAAAAATAAATGTGAACTTTTATTTATATGTGTTATTGTAAAACATACCCAGTTCATAAGTAAAATACACATTTGTTGATATTTATTTGTAAAATAATTTGAAACTATCTGTCACTTTCCCCTAACATCACAATTTTGCATTGCTTTGTTTTGGATTAAAATATGGATTTGTTAATGTGTGCAGGATAAAATTTGAAAAAGTGAAAGGGGTATGAATAGTTTTGTAAGGTTCTGTGTATCATGTCTCATATTTGTTACATAGATATACTTTATAGGCATGTATTAATGTCTACAGCTGAACTTGAATAGGTATCTTGTTTTACCTCTTCTATACTATAATCCTCCTCTGTCATAGCTTTATTACTTATTAAACAAATCACAAGTGTGATTGTGAATCTAAAAAAACACATTTCAGTCAAAATCTAAATTTTATCTTATAGATCTGGGGAAAAAAGTCTAATCTTCAGTCTTTAATTAACACTTCTTTCTGTGAATGTGTCACTGTGCTGCACTTGTCTGGTGCTTTACAGTCTTTCTTAGGTCTCATTAAATCATTCCCTAACACTCTAATTGTTATAAAGCTGCCAAAACGGGCCTTTGCCTTTGAGAAAAGAAAAGTTCATCTAGTAAAGTTCAACTACCATTTTCATAGCTGCCATCTCATATGCTAAGAAGCCTGGCAACAACTCTTTCCTCACTAGGATTTATTGTTGTATTTTAATTAAAGTTAATGGATTCTTTCACTGGTTTCCAATTATTTCTCCAGATGACAACCATTTCTTGGGATTCTCAATGAAAAGACTGCAAAAAATAAAACGTTAAATGTATCATCATTTATACAAAGCATATTCATTTATAATCCTTGCATGGATACAAATATGATTTTCCACAGCTTGTTTTTAAAAAAGAGGCTGACATGATAAAGCTATGAGGTGTCTAAAAATAAACATGGTGTGTTTACTTTGACTTTTCATCTATTATCCAGAAATATGTTCTCATTAAACATGTCTCTTATTAACAGGGGCACCCGTCAATTACAAAACAAAAAAAACAAAAAAAAACAAGCAAAGCAACATAATACTTTGAAAGGATTTCATGGCAGTCATGAAAATGTGCATCACAAGAGCTCAATTCAGTTTTGGTTGGAATAAAAATCCAGTGCAATTTTTATTTAGAAAACAAGTTTAAATTGGTATTTTTCTACTTGTATGAATATTTTTCTTGTAGGTATTTTATACGAGATTTTTTTTTTTCTGATTTGTAAACCAGCATGGTACAACTTTGATTCTCTGCAATGATCAATAAGAACAACAATGAATAAGCAAACAAAAAAAAATATGCAAGATTCTACACTGCCATATTTGAAAAAAATTAAAGATTTTCTAACAAATGGAAGACTGGAATCTAAAACACATCTAACAACATTATTTAACGCAAAAATTCATATGCTGCCAAGGATTACAGACTTTTTTATGCAACATTTTTTGACCAAGGCAAGAATAAAAATTGGCCTATTTGAAGAAAGTTAGCAGATACAAAAGATTGTGAATTAAAAATGCACCAACATGGCCTGGCCAAGATTCATTTTTTACATGTCCAAGAAATAGACCTGACTGGATTTTTTGTGGAAATGTTCTATGGAGTTATCAATAATAGTTTCCTTAACTGTGGACAAAAGATGCCATATTGCTGTGAATTTGTAGTAAACCAATCCTTAGACTGGTGGAAGACTCATATCTAGTCAGACTGACCTCTTGTCTAAGTAGATTATAGTCATTTAAAACAAATTAATGTAATATACTGTATGGGATACAACTTGTTAGAAGTGAATATTATATATCAATAAGAGACAGTTGTTAAGTTCACGACTGTTTGAGCACCCAAATAAAGTCTCTGTTAATATACAAATTTATGACTTATCAGTCCACCACAAACCCAGGAAAAAGGGTGGATTTTTCTTTAGGCACTATTTTGTCCAGCAGCATCAAAGATGGTACATTATTGCGCTTTTTCAGGTCTCTAGTTGTTTAGAAATAATTTCAGCTGACCAGGCAGATTGATACAGCTGGCAGTCTCAACCAAGGAAACAATACGCTGTAACACAAACATTCTTTGGCTGAGAAAACAAGCAAACTTTAAAATGGTCTCTTGTAAAACTGTAGAAAATGCATATCCTTTAACATACCATTGTATCCCACGCTTATGAACATTTTTAATTTGAATTGTGTTAAAGTGCTAAACCAGGGCTGCCCTTCTGACTAATTCTTAGCATTCCATTGTTCTTAGGATTTCTACATTTTCTACAATATTACTCTTAAATGTCACTTTTGGCAGTTGTTAAGGGGACTATGACTGGTTATAATTTCAATGACCCTAACTATAAAAATGCAAAAAACAAAAATAAATATTCCTGTAATATTTATTCTGTAGCTTTACATTCAAAGTAAGTGTAACAATAGATATATGCTTTGCATATTTTCATAAAATAAGGTCTTCACTTGCTTGGATCTTTTTCATCAATGTATCACAAAAAGAAACAATTTTGTCAGCCTGTATGAATTCTGTTTCTTCTGTTTATTTATTATTATTTTATCAACCTCCTCCACTCTGTGTTTGGGGCAGGAAGTAAGAAAATTAGAGCATTTTGCCATGTTCTACCCCATACATCAGGTTGTACAATAAGAAAACCTCATGGACTGTGAACTTAACTTTCTACTGGACTATACTAGACTGATGGCTCAGACCCAATGAGGCCTCCAAGCTGCTGAGTCACCTGTAGTGAGAGACCCAAACAGAAATTAAAAGCAGAAAGAGTTGGCATATGTTTTGTGTGTGAGTGAGTGTATTCTTTCCACATGACTGAGCATGTTTGCTTTTATTAGTAGACCAAACCATCTGCCCTATGACCCAAGCCGAGCTGCTCAGCTCCATCACCACTGCAAGAACTTCACTTGCATGTCTTCCTACGATCGTACAAGGTTGTGAACTTCAGTAATGGAAAATTATTATTGTGGAGAATTTGACCGCAAAGCTAATGTTTTACTTCGTTTTTTTTTTAAGTCATCAGGCATGTACTTTAATTCTTTGACTTTACCAGTGTTAATCCATGTGTCATATTTTTTTACACTGTTATTTGCCTAAAGATTATGGTCAATGCTTAAAAGACAATGAATTCTCTATTTTCTGTGACTTTTTGTGAGCATAATTAGATATTTATATAAGTTTGCATTCCTATTCTATGACCCTGCTTGATGATCAGTTGTATTAACCAATTTACTTGTTTAAATAAGCAGTGGCGGGTTTTACATTTTCCCATTTCATTTATTTATCTTGAGAACTTTTCTCCTGAACAAATTTATGGTCATAAATAAGGGCATTTTTGATGCAACAGACAACAATATATGCAGTTTCAGGTCTGCAAAACCTGGTAGAAAATGAACCTTCACTCACTTTTCCCACAGCATTGTATATATTACTATGTTCAATAAAGCCAAATGATGTAAATCTAGTTTTTCCTCTTTCTCTTTTTTAGAAATGTACTATTGCAAAATTTAGATTATACTTACTTGAGAGAGAAACACAAATTAACGGATAGTAGATATTTCACACATTTCACATGTGTGAAAGCTTCAAGTATTAATTTTTAAATATCAGTGTCAGCATGAACATAAACAAGAGTGGAATACAATGGCTGAAATCCATTCTTTTCCCTTTTCTTTCATTTGTTATTTACATTGTAGCTGTATTTCTTCCCTTACACTGTACAAAGCTGTAGATCCCTATATGACAAAGTAATGTCACTGTATTTTCCTTCTTTACCACACCCACAGACCCGGGTGTTGATTTGACAGGAGCTGTATGAAAAAATACTAAAGAAATAGTTTATCCAGTGAGTCACACATTTATGTAACTCCGTTTCAGAATGCCCTATTTTTAGAACAGGCGGCAATAAACCACAGCTTTACATTTGAGTGTCATTGCATGTGTATATGAATAGGAAAATGTTTCCAGGAGTCCTATCTTTTAGCTTCTCAAAAGCTTCGAAACTCAATTTCCTTTCCATCCACTAATAGGAGTAAAAGGCACTCTTTTTATAGCCTGCTTTCTGTCTTTATTTCATTGCTTTCCCATACAGAACAAAAGAAAAGTTGGAGATTGAAAGAAAAGTCAGGTTTGCTGTTTAGCTTACATTTGGAAACATATGCATTTAGAACGATCCTCGTCTAGGTCATGGTTTACCCAATCACAAAAGGGTAGAGTGCCATCTATTGGTGCATAACCCAAACCCTCTCTTTTATTCAGAACCACTAGCTCTCCCTCACCCACACACATACTGATGCTCAATTCCTACGCACTGACTCACCATATGTTTTTACACATACAAAGAGAAAATCACAGTTTGAACAGCAAGCACACAAAGACTGACATCTTACAATAGCTTGGTGTGTTTTTATGTGGGCATATACAAACAGGAACAAATGCACACCTATTTACAGGAACACACAACAGAAATTCATAAAAATGTATATACATTTAGAAATACAAAAGACAAGAAAATAATAAATAAATGAAGTTTACATTTAACTTACGCTGGGCAGTATGTACTTTAAATTAGACTAAACAAAATTTTAATGGCAGTTGGACTTTGAACTTTGTGTTTATGTAATCTGAAGGGTAAGTGCATCTAATGTCTGGTCATAATTAAAAAAAGAAAAGAAAAAAGTTTCACTTTAACTATATTTTGCTTTCCTTACTTTCTCCATTATAAGAATATGAATAATAGAAAACTGTAGAAATGTCAGCAAGGTTTTTGCTTAATATGTTAACAAGAAGTGTTTTCTGTACTTCAGCCAAACACCAAAGCAACCAAAAATGTACTTAAATTGAACATGACTGTGAAAAAAAAAAAAAAATCATTTACTTTCTTCTTCAACTCAAAGTGACTCACACATACAAACAATGTATTTCTGCTCCACAATTATGTTCCTTTCAGGAACGTGGTAATTTTGGTTTTGAAGATTGCAGCAGCTTCTCTGTAGTATTTTAAACAGTTTGACAAAACATTTATCCGCTTCATCTAAAAAAAATCAAACAAGTTGTTTTGAAAAAAGATTCTGTCTGAGGATTGAAAGAAACTGAAAACATTAGCAGAAATTCCATCATTCTCTCCACTCCTTCCCTAAGGATTGTATTAGCTATTAATTTGGTAAGAATTTTAAGCAAGACAGTGTGGGAAGAATTTCTGTTTTACTCATTTGAATACTTTACCTCCCAGAAACAACAAGGTCGCTGGTCAGAAATGAGCTTTTTTTCTTTTTTTTTCTTTTTTTGTCCTTTTCTTCTTCTCTTCTGAGGAGACAACTAACAAACCAGTTCATCATGAGTTCACCCCCATGAGGTTTTACTGAGACCTGTACATCCCATACCTAAATGTCCCAAAAGAAAATGTTATTTTCATGGCTATGGTATTGTAAACATTTGAAGGAAAAGTCAAGGATGCATCATGTAGGGACAGTGAAAGGTGGTGTAATCTGATAAACACTGATTTAGGGGATGGTGGTTTTGTAGAAATCCACATATAAGTGAGCACAAGCTTACCTCACTTATAACTGCAGGAATATGAGTGAGCACATGTAGGCCAATATGTGGGAGTGTCTCTGTGCTGCTCAACTGTGTAGGATTTTCACAGCGGTGTCAGCTGCCACCATATTAACTACATCAGAGTCACATAAGCTTCACTCAAACGCCTGAATGATATGTGAGTCTGATTCATCCGATTTCCACAATGTCAACCAAGTAGAGATGAGAGAGACAAAATCAGGGACAGAATGTGAGAAAGAGGGGGAGACGAGGCACAGAGGCAAGATGTTTGTGAGGACATGACACAGAGATAAACAGGTGTTTTGCTTTTTGTTTTGTGGACCTTTTGTCCTTTGATCGCTTGCGTGTGTTTTTTCTTTTGGGATTGCTTCCTGCACATGGATATTGGGTATGTGCTCCTGGATATGGGTCTTGTGGGTCTTTTTTTGCAGGGGTGCACTATTGCAAGGCGCTTTGCTCTTGCAGGCCTGTTAGGATACATCTTCTCCAGTTGTGTGTGGGTGAAACAGTGTTGGTGTGTGGTGTGTGTCTCTCTGTGTCCTGACAGAGGAATGGTGGTGTCCCGCCACTACAATCCAACATTGGGCTCCCCAACCTACAGTGCTGGGTCAGAGCTTCATTTCTTTTCTACTTACTTTAAATGGCAGAAAACTTAGTGCCAGATTTCACTTCAGACAGTGAGAAGAAACGTTTGACTGTGTCTTTTTTATTCAGTGAATGTAAATATCTGATTTCAGCTGAACATGAATAAAAAAAAACCTGAATACTATGACATGCTTAGGTGTTGGGGGTGGTGTGTTTAGAGTGTTAGTTTTCTGCCACATGCCGTGTCTCCAATTTAGAGCAAAAAGTTACATTTTTGTCTCCTCTGATCAGAACACCATCTTCAAGAGCTCCAGCATAGCTTATGGCACATCAAACAGGGAATTTCATTTGGTATTTTTTTAACAATACCACAATCTTGTCACTCCATTAGACCAGGTTTGTTGTTATTTAATTACATATTTGGGCTTAAATATTCAGGGGTACGAGTACTTTTGCAGTACACTGTAAAATCAGGATACTCTGGACCTCTTTCATCTTCCTGTCTCTCCTCAAATACCAAGCAGCAGAAACAATGTAAACAGTGTTTCTTTGCACATTATTACTTTCTGCACCATCTTGTTTTTCTGCCAGGAGGATGTAATGTATTGTCTTGCATATAGATCTCCAATTCCATTGTCAGAGGCTGTTCAGTGTGGGAAACAATGTTTAGTAGATGCCATTTGATGTGGAGTCCCTCGAGTGAAATCACCACCCTGCATATCACATTTCAATAGCAGAATTTATGCCAATTTGAGAGATAACTACTTCTACAGCACATTTGTATTACTGTACTATGACTATTATTCTTTGTTTATCTTTAACCCCATGTTAAAAATAGTCGTTATGGGATTTTACTGTATGCTGAGTGTGAACTGTGTGCAAAATCTAAATGGAGTCTGAAAGGCAGATGATAACAGGAGTGATTATCTAAATGTCACTTGTTTCAAAATAACTGGTTGCTTTTAGCTTCACCAGAGATACAGTAAGTGTCTTTTTTTACTGTAAAATTTGAAACATTTTTAATCATAAATTTATTGATGGAACTTGACTGAATGTCATGTTTTTATTGTTGTTTTTATTGTTTTTACTGTTGACTCTATATTGCATTATGTTTCTGTTTCTGATATGATGTAAAGCACTTTGAAATGCCTCGCTGCTGAAATGTGCTATACAAATAAAATTTGATTGATTGATTGATTGATTGATTGATTGATGATAAAATGCTAAATTCACTATTTAAAGACTAAAAGACTTTGAGTTAGCTAAATTAATATTTATGACAAATATAGAATATTAGTAGATTTAAGAAAATAAAAGTAAAGTGATAACGTTGAGAGAAATTGATATTTAGTATTGGAATCCACTTTAAATGTTTCTTCAGAGAATAATTCTGGAGTCAATGCATTTTTACAAGCCACTGTAAAAATGTATTTACATGTGGTGATTCACCTGAGTTTTATTTTATTAGCAACAGCTATAGAAAAACAAAAATAAAGTTGACCTTACAAATGGTGTTGACCACATTTGAAAGAGTGTTTACATGCTGTTTAAAGTCTGTACCACTTTCTGTACAACTTCCCTCATTCTGAATAACATTTCTGTTGTTAAACAGTTTTTTTTATTGTCATCAATTGTAAACAGTCTGTCTTTTTAATGCTGAAATACACATGCACATGTTGTACATTTTTAGATTAACCAACTCAGTTGCACATTCCTTTGGACTGGAGTACACTATTTATTTATTTAATATATCCTATCTTTGTTTGAGTCTTCTTGCTCTGATTGCCTGTCACTTTGTTGATGTTGCACAGAAATTTTCCCGTTGTGGGACAATAAAGGATGTTTCTATTCCACAAAAGCCTTCCTTTCTGCTTATACTTTCAAATGTACTTCAATCAATAAAGCTTTTTTTAATTGAATTAGAATTTTTGAATGGTTTGTGCATGGGTTAGGGTATAATAATATAGGCAAAGACACAGGAGAGCTTGGCTACTTAGTGAAAGCACTAGGCCAGTTCTTCTCAAATAGTGGGTGGCACGATGAGCTGTATGGAGGCGAGAGAGGCAAGACGACTTTAGTATTCTTGTCCTTCATTCATGCTTTAATGATAAACAGACCTCCAGTCAATACAGAATTCAATATTTAACTGCTAAATAAAGGACGATTCTGCGTTTTACAGGACGGGGGCCAACCCTAAGCAGAGCAACGTTAGTGCTGCATGAGACGCTGGATCAGAGCAGACAGAGACAGAGTAACACGGACAAAACGAGTGGTTTTGAAATGTTTTTCAGCAACATTTTGCCTTTGTTGTGGTGTGCTGCAGACATCAATAAAAGACTAAAACTCAACTGTTTGTAGAATGCTGCGATATTCATAGCAGTCATCAAATTAAGTAAAATATTTTAAAAAATATTTATCAAACTATGGCTTCTATAGCAGAAATTGTATAACGTTAAGTTAGTAATTAAATATAAAAGATAAATTTGTTTAATACTCTTGCATATTTGCAGAACAGACAAAACTAATTATTTATAAATTTATATATAGGGAAAATACATAAATTAACATTTTCACAACATGAGCAATTTTCTCAGCTGTAATTTAAACTGTTTTATTAAAATCAGATAAGAAATAAGGAGGCTATGACCAGTTTTGTTGCCATTTCATGCCCATACTTCATCAGAGCAGTATGGTTATTATGTGGACATGATTAAATATATAGTAATTGGGGCCTGCAGGTGCACACCACTAGATGTAGCGGCTAATAGGTGCTGTCCAGACCAGTCCAATAGTTGATTGAATTCACACTGGAGCTGCAAGAAGATGGAGACGTTTGTGACAGTCAAAACAAAAACTTTGGAAGCTGGTTGGGCTAATACTGTAGTTGACAAAAATCTCACCTGTCGTCATTTGTGAAACTGCGCTGAAGATGGTATGCTTTGGACCTTTCCCAGGTCTGATGGGACTTTAACTGGAGACTCAATCACCTGATCATGTGGCGTTATCAATATAATTTTGCACAAAATATAATTACTGCTATCACAATCTGTATTATGCTGACAGACAATGTTTTAATCCTAATCATTTATATTTGTTAGAATCAAATAAAATTGGTCTAGCTGACTTTTGTAGTATTCCTGAATCAGTCATATGCCATCTGTCTACTATAAGTAAGGTAGCTATTACTGAAATTAACTTCACAGCACGTCAAACTATACAAGTTATCCTTTTAAAGAGAAAAAAATACAGTGGCAGTCCTGAGGCCTAGTATTTGTGATTAAGTCTAAAATATTATGCTGGAAAAAAGTAAAATTGAAATTCTAACAAACCACACATTTTTAAAAAAAATCAAACTTCTGTTAAACTTTGTAGATGGCCATTCTCAGTTTTTAGTGCTGTTTAAAATAATACAAAACAGCCTATGGCAAAAAGTTTTGTTTGGTCAGATAACATAGAGATTTGTTCTTGTTTTCACCAGCTAAGTTCACATAGTTGTGAAAGGTGAAAAGTGCAGTAAGAGATTGTTCTACCTCCACACCCACATTCTCTGTTGATTCATTAATTCAATAAAGGGATAAATGGGTGGGATGTTGGCTGCAATACAAAAGGAAGCATAGACCACTTGCAGTCTTGCGTTAAAAAAGAACACTCTAATACCTTTTAACAGTTCAAATTGCCTATTACTGTTGCATGCTTGTAGATGGGGCAGAAGTTGAACGGCTCACTGCAAACACTAAAGTGGTTTCTATAAAGTCTTCATACAGTAACTTCTCCAAGCAAATCATTAAGATTCATCTGGATACCATAGCAACAAACTTTCTTCATATACAAGGGGTCAGTTAGAGCTTGTGAAAAGACTACCAACTACGTACCAACAGCTGGGCCTCCCACGCTAATAGGTGAAAGGTTACATCGCAAGTTTTGTGTCAGTTTTGTTCTTTCCTCCAATATGTTACTCACAAATATGCACTTTTTGTGTGTGAAAGCCCAAACACAGAGACTGCTACTATTTTCACTTACAGATTTTTATGATCCCTGAGTTTTGTTACTTCTGAAAATAATAGAACATTCTGAATTAATTTTCACTCTCTGGTTAAATTTCATAAAGAAGAGCATGCATATTTTAGATTATTGAGTTTGAATGCCAATTAATTAAATCAGGGGTATTGTACAACACTTGTGTTCCATGGGAAACAAATTAGCCTAAAGTCACACATGACTTGAAGAATAGAGTTTAATAAAATGTAATTTTGCAGCGTTTGTAGCTGGTTTCATGAGGCGCATCTATTGTTCAGTGAAAAAGGCATTTAGTAATGTAAAAATAATTTGTCCTTGACAAAATTAAAGGAAATATTTTCCCTCACCAATATTATATAATATGCATCCCTTGCACTCATTCAATTCCAGCATTTAGACTTTTTTTGGATAGAATCTTTTACCAAACAAGATCTTTACTTTGGATTTCTGGGCAATCTATCTTTTCTACAGCAAAAGTGCTGTATGTATTTAAGTCATGTTCTTAGACTTAGATAATATTTTAATGCATAATTAAAATCATGTAAGAACTACTTTTTGACTATTAGAGGCACAAGTAGCACACTTTGTATAAATCCCACCTGTCAATTGGTGTATACCTGCAAACAAGTTTTTCTTTGCTGAATATAGCGCTATGTACTGTGGAGAATAATCCTTTTTCCATGCTAAGTTCTTGATGTATAAGGTTGAAGAAGAATCAGTGAGTTGAATTCATAAATTCCATTTATTAACACCAAAATACAGCTGGTCCATTTCTGATGCTACCTTTATTATGAGCTAGTACGACAAAATGGCATCAAGCAACAGAGTGTATTTCCATTTGTTAGCCTCTGTCTAAGCTACACCCTAAAGAGGGTGTTTCCTAACATGTCATTTCCTTTATCTTTAGCTTTGCAACTAGATAATAGAAATAGAGGAAAACACAGAATCATTTGTTCTCAACAGTACATCAGTTTTTAGAGCCCTTTAGGAATTAGAAACCTATTTTTTATAATACTTAGGCTACACAACATAAAAAAATCTATATATGTTTATTCATATATATACCGGTATATATATACAGTATATATGTATGAGGGTGTGTGTGGGGAAGGCGGGGTGCAGGCGTGTGTGTGTGAACTTTATTTTGAATCCCACAACAAAATATTTTCATACTTGATTTAAAATCATTAGTAATGTAGAATTTACTTTTGCAACATCTAATCATTGAAATATTTAGTTTTCAATTTGAAATGAGTAAGAGTTTAATCACTAATCACACTTTCATGTGTGGGTGGGTTTGTGCAGGAACCTTAATAAAGAATTTTTTTTTTTTAGCTGATTTGGTTTTGTGGAATGGTGGAGAGAGCAGCTAAAATATTCCACACAAATAAGGTCAAGTCCTCATTACCATGGTAACCCACCAGAAGAGACCAGCTGGTCCATCTGTTCCTTTGCTAACTTTGAGTTGGTTTTCTTACACCTCATACCAGCTGCTGTTATACAGGATCTGAGTGTTCAGTCAGGCAACAACATCCTGTGTTAGGGCAGTTTGCCCCGAGTTTAACTCTGAAGGCTGCTTTCTTGTATAACAGATACCCAAAAAGAACATTTGTTACTACCGTTTTTTTTTTTTTTTTCCCAATCAGACTTTTTGATTAGGATCACTTTTGTAGTTGACCAGATGTTTAGCACTGCTACTGCTAATTAAGAAAGTTACTTTTCAAATAGCAGAATAAGTTGTTAAGCGTAGAGTTTACAAGGTTTCGGTTTGGTTGCTGTGGCTTCCTCCACCAGCAGTAAGTCGGTGCCCAGGAATTGCCTTTAGGTATCTTTGCATGGTTTTCTCAGGACGTACCCACATCCCAAGAAGACACCAACAAGACATTTACTCTTGTTTATTCTGCTTGAAAACCACCAGCAATTATTTGATGACGGAATTAAGATAGATGAAAGTACACATCTCACTTAATACATAGATTAAATGTCTTCACAAATATTTAATTTTAAATGGAGAGAGCAAAATTAGTAAAATTTGAACTGACTGCAGTTTCAAACACATTGTTTTACAGTTTATGATTTTTCTTGAATGCTTTAAATCAGATTATTATTATTTTTTTTTTGCCAGCCTTTAATAGGTTGCACATCTATAACTAGAGTGATTTGAATTTTGTATATAAAATGGATACTTTCCTGGTCATTTGTCATCATGGCAGCCATTGTGATTATCATGAGTCTGGGGTCCAGAACCTAATGAACTGCTTACACGTCTTCTGCCAAGCTTGTCTCTGGGTAACAATGGGGGAAACCTCACGGCTCACTGGAGCCATGTGTTCATAACATAGATGAGCTTTGAAAAAGAGGAAGAAGGCCAAGAAGAGGTACTGTGAAAGAGAGAACAATGGAAAAGGTAGCGCAAGAGAGCAGAGGAAAAAACTGAGAAAATACCAGATGGCCACACATTCTGTGGCTGGCTGCTTGGTAGGATGAGTGGGAGCTGGATGAGTGGATGGATGGATGACTCGATTTAAACAAGATGTATGACTGGATTGTTTCATCTTAAAAATGGTAAACTGGAGATCCATGAATGTCCTCAAAAGTTTATAGTGCGCTTTTGGTATCATTACAATCATTTCAATTCTTGAAGCCATTAAGCTGGTGAAATGTCTCAAAAGACTTCTACAACCAAAGAATGCAAATGTTATTTACAATTTAACACTAGGAGCCTTGCTCACAAACATTTTTCCAGCTAAGCCCCAAAATTTTCTATTCAGCTGAGATCATACCTTTGATATTGCCACTCCAAAACGTTGAATTTGTAAAACCATTTTGTAACTCATTTATTGGTATCAAGACCGGGACAAGGCACCAGAAAACTAAGCAGCCACTTAGGGCCCCAGGGCCACTAAGGGGCCCCCTCAATGGAGCTGATTATTTTTTTTGTTATTATTATTTTTAGTAACAATTTCTGTGTCATTATAATAACAAAAACACACAATTTCATTATGAAGTGATTTGTTTTCACAATAATATATGATAATGTATGTGGAAATAATTATTTTATGGACAAAAAGAAAAAAAAGAAATTGCTCTTGGGGGCCCCCTGGTGGCCGCGGTACGTCACGCACGTTCGTCGGTAATATGAGCTTCCGTGCAACGTGCAGTGCGAATCCAAACGTCCAACGCTCTGGTAGAAGATAAGTTAGCAAAGCAATGTCGCAAAAAAGGACTTATCCATCAGGGAGATAAAGGTATGTTTTAATCTGTCTTGGTAATGCAATGTTTATCAAAAAGATTTGTGAAGCTGCTAATTGAAAATTAGCCAGATAGCGACCTTGAACCAAACAGTTATGCTAGAGTTTTTGTGTGAATTGCTTCTCATGATTGGCTGTGTATATTTCTAAGGGTTTTTCTTGGCTTCAAAATGCCATGTTTAATAATGTTTGATAACAACAATTAAAACTTCTCAATGTTTGACATTGTCTAGCAAAATGTTTTTACATCAGGCTACATGGCTACTGCATTAATATATCAATGAGCTACTTTAAGCTGTAGTTGATATGTCGTTTGCTGCTGAGCGTTATCATTCATGTGGATAAAACAAACATTATTTTTTACATCAATTTCTAAGGTATCTGAAAGTTCTGTTAAAACCTTACCAATCATACCAATTCATTGTCCCTTTGGAGATGCAGTGGGCTCTTTGCACCTGCGGCTTTCTTTTTTCCGCTTTTAGTTACCATGAGAGCTAGAAAAGACAAAGTCGTTTTTCAGATGCAAATAAAACAATACTGTCATGAACGGCTATCTTTTATGAAGAACTCCACGTTGACCCATAGTGCAGCTTGTAGAACTCCGCTTTATTACTCCATGTGTAACTATACAACTGCTGGATGTACAGCGCATGCTCATCAGTTTTACACCGGGCTACGGATGCCTAACTGTGACATGTCACTACAAATACTATGAACTTTCTTGTCTTCCTAATATAATGGGCTTTTAAGTTTTCATGGATTTCCAAACAGTCCTGAATTAAGAAGACGGTGGCTTGTAAATATTGGTTGCTACCAATTAAAGCTAACGCCGCACAGCAAAGCTTGCAGCCTTCACTTCACTCCTGATCAACTTCTTCAGCCTAAAGAAGAAGGTAATGGAGCCTCCTGTGTTATTTCCATGGAATCACTTCTGTATTCCGCCTGACAGAGCGAGTTTTTGGGAATGAGAGCGCAGAGCAGAGCCAGACAGCCGAGCAGCTGATCCACCTGAACACGCTGCTGTAAACACCGTCCTGCTGCACAAGAAGCATGCAAAACTAATAAAACAAAATAACACGGAGACCTTAAGGAACACGGACATATATTTCTAAAAGTAACTACTCTGAACCTGAACAATCAGCTGAACTAGAAGTCCGACACCATAGCTGCTCTACTGTTAAGCTATATCGGAAGCAAAAAGCCTGAACAGTAAAATCCCCCGTTACTTGGTCTCTGACAGTAACGACAATAAACGCACGTAATATACTTGAAAATAAGGTAAAAAAAAATTCCGTTAGAATGGATGAAAAATGCTTAGATACTTAAATAGCAGATTTTTACAAGAAAAATGTCCAAGAATTTTTGGGGGCCCAAAGTTGAATCTGTTGCATCATTTTATCCATTTAATTGATTCGTTTTATAATTAAGTCGATACTTATTTCTTTTTTTACTTTGTATTGCCATTAGTGTAGAAAGGACAGCCTACTAGCATAAGCTAGACCCAATGTTAGCCACAAAGTTTAAAGAAAGTAAAACTCACCTTCGTATCTGTGAATGTATAACGAGACTACATCTTCAAACCTTTCTCCAGTTTACTTGTTGGGGCTTCTGGTCGATGTACATCATTAATTGTTACCTTGGAAAAGCCCTGCAGACACCCAGTGGAAAATACCATTTTCAGTAGATCGGAAACAATCATGCCGCTTTTCCCCGAACGCGGAAGCTGACGTGCAAAGAGCCCATTGGGCCAAAGCTTTTACTTCTTGCCTGATGTCTTGAGATTTTACAAATATATTTAAGCCTATGTTATTTCCCCATGACACCATTTATTTTATTAAATACACAAGTCCCTTTTGCTGCCCAACATGATGCTGATGCTTAACTGCTGGCATTGTATTCTCAGACTTGCAAGATTCTCTCCATTTTCCCTCCAAATGTAGTGATGTTCAAACATGTCAAAGTTAGTTTCATCAGACTACAGAAAGTGTCACCAAAAATTAACATCTTGATCCCTGAGTGCATTTACTGAGAATTTACTTTTTTATTATTTTTGCTTTTTCTGTAAAAGATTCTTCCTTTTTGAGTGGCCTTTCAGCTTCAGGACTGAGTTCTCTGTGGATAAGAAAACTCTACCAGATTCAGCCACCATCTCCACAATGTGTGTTGCTTTTATTGTGGAGTTAGTATATACATCTTTTTTCTTTTTTTTACCAAAAACATGGCAATATCTGGGTCTGAACAGTGTGATGGTAAGGAAATTCCCATGCTGTTTATACTTGTATAATTTTATTTAAACAGATGAACATGGCCAACATCTGGAGATTGGACCCATATTGTTCACAATCCTCTTCCTGATATCTTACTTTATTTCTTTGGATTTTTCAATGATGTTACACAAGCAAACAGGGGGTTCAAGGTGTTACTAAAACACTCTTACATGTGTCTATTTAACTTTCATCTTTTGAAGTAAGAATATTCAAAGTTACAGAATAACATCATCATCTAGTCTTTTCCAGGCAATCTTGGCATACATTTGAATTTGAAGAAAGTAATACTAAAATTATCTTCCTTATCTCTTTGGCATTAAGCAAAAAACAAATAATTTTGCAATTTGAACTGACAGGAAAGGTTCTGGTGAAACTAAGACAGTGAGATACAGAGGTCATGTTTCTTTAAATACAGTATATGCAAATATCTGGTTTCAACTGTAGTTTTATGTACCGACAAAAACTGAACATTTTCTAAAGTATGTCTATAATTTTCTACTGCAGCTTCAATAAATTATTTCACATTAAATTATTTTGATCGGGCTACTGAGTGTAAGTAGGACTTCAGATTTCCCCAATTTAAAGCTATCGTCTTTATTTACAATTCATCAACCTTTCAATTTAAAAGGGTTATATAATCAGCAAATACTTAAAATCTGAACAAAATAACTCAATGCACACTAGGGGGCATGTATGATTAAGCAACAGGAAAGGCGAGATAGGGAATAGGAATTAGGGAGAGATACAGCCTTGCATAAAATAAGAAAACGGCCGGAAGTGTCATGGAAAAAGATTAATGAAAGGTGCAGAAATTGAGTGATTCAGAAAGATAACTAAAACCTTCTGTGCAAAAGTTAAAGGTGAACCCATTACATGAGACCAAAGGGAGCAAAGGGTGGAGGACATCTGATGACAGGAAAGGGGAGCAAAACAGGAGAAAGATAAAAGTAGCAGATGTAGGAGAAGGGTGGGAGAAAAAGCTGTAATTAACTTGGTATGAGAGAAGGGAGTGTGGGAAATAGAGATCAGATGGGGCAAAGGTAGGGTTGTAGTGACTGAGATAAGGGTAAAATGGGAAGGAGAGAAGAGGTGTTTTCAAATAAGAAGGAATTGGTCAGGACAGATCAAATCAGAGTAAAGAGAAATCACAGTATATTCCCAGTAAAATATACATGGAATATCTTTGCTTTTATGGGGAAAAGAAAAAAAATTATCATAAGATGGAAAAACCTGTAATGAAACCTGGTTGGTGACAAACAGAGGCACCTCTGGATTTTAAGCTGGTGAAGGAGCAAGAATAGAATGAACTGAAAGAAGATAAATTTACACAGGAGTTGAAGGAGGTAGAAGAATGAAAGCCATACAATAGTAAAAATGAGGAGTACAGGATAAGGGATGAGCAGCAAATGTATAATGTATGCTGTGGCAGAAAGATAAGGAAATGGCTGGATGGGTGGTTGAATGTCTGTGAGTGAACAAATGGATGAATGGCTAGATGATGACTGAATGGTTAAATTTATGGATGAAAGTAGAGTGGCCAGAGAATTGAAATGAGAATGGAGGCAGTTGAACACAGTGGTTGACTGAGTAGATATATGACAGCGGTGGAAAATAGATGAATTTATTTGTAGGAAGTATTGAGGAGAGTAATATTTGATAAAAAAATATTGACTCATGTTGATCTCATTGCAATATAATAGTGATTTTGAGGTCATGTCTCTTGCAGTTCATCATGTCAAAGGATTTTTTCCTTCTTGGTCTGTTTGTGAGAGATTGTGTCCCCTGGAACTATACATCTGGACTTGTTAGACTCATTCTGTATCAGGCAATTTACAGCTTGGTCCAATATGCTGACAGTGCTTAATACCTGCAGCAAGGAGAGCCTTAAGGCCAGTGTTGACTTGACATATTTGACGTGTGCATATATCTTTTAAGCCTGACACTCAGGCAGACTGTTAAAAAAATGGATGTCACACAATGGCTTCTTAAAAATATTACTTGAGTCAGTTCATAAATACATTTCAGTTGATTAATTGAACATCTTTTACCAAAGAAAAGTTGTTTACAGACATACTCAAACACATCACTGTCTGATTAAATTAGGTATTGACTAGAATTTTACCATTCACATTCAATTAGACTGAATTGGATTATATTTTAGATCTGTCTCTCTGGAACACCTGGTTCAGATCAGATCAAGTGTTGCAGAAATGTGTTAATAACCCATTTATTCAAGCCAGGTGTGTGGCAAAAGGAAAACACAAACATGCAGGGTGGTGGCCTCTGAGTACCAGGATTGAGAAACATTGCTCTGTGGTGTTATAAAACAGCATCGGACCTTATAACTCAAGACCAAACTTTGTGTCACTTATCAGAGCTTATCAGGACCAAGACTGCCCTTTTTAACATCAGATAACTCCTTTTTCTTACCAAAAATCAAATGGACCATCTGTGCTGACTTCCACAAAATCCTTGGTGCATAACAATCACAAATTTCACACCTTTAGTTCAATCAATCAAGCCTCTCTTCTCTTTGTTAGGAAACACCCACAAACAGTGACAACCTGCTGTCACAAGATCTACTGACCAGAACCTATAAGACAACCAGAATCAACTCCTAGTTGGAACAAATCTCACAGACTCAGTGGTTTTACATTAAGATTTTAACTAAAATGCAAATAGAAATAAAGAAAACTGTCTTCAAAATATTGTATATGCTCATTGGTTTTACTTTTTATAAATGGTCTGATAATCTGACATGAATGATAACGCCAATTCTAAATGCAAACTAAGTTTGTTTTTGTGTCAGTCATTATGCAAGGTTTATATTTGCACTACTCAAACATTGTTGAATGCTATCTTTGGAAAGTTCCTGCATCCTTTTAATGTTGATATTTACATTTCAGCTTTTGGACATTTAGAGGTTGATTTTTGAAGAGCTTGATGAGTAATATATTTTTATAAATTAAAAATATTTATATTTTTTAATGTTGTAAGATTCTTAATTATTAGATTAAGAGCAGTATCATTGGATTATTAAGCTTTTAATTTCTTGATGCTTTGTCAAGAAACTTAAGCTGCCTTAAATTTTGTTTATGGGTCTTTTTTATAATCCCTTTTTATCTTTCACAATCACATTCAACTTGGCCAGATTGTTAGACGACCTTGCTACTGAAAATGTCCCCCCATTTAAATTTTCCTTTCATTGTCCGTCTATTTTGCAAAAAGCCATCCAATTAACTTTGCTGCATTCTGCTGAATCAGGACAGTCAGTAAGATTCTCTAAAGTTCCTCAGGCTGCTTCGTTTTTCTGTCACGCTGTCATTAGTGTTGTTGCTAACAGTCACAAACTGTGCCAAACCATCTCATTCTTTTGCTCTGTTCACTGTGGTACAGCTCAATCGTACTTCTGTCTAACAATGGTGGTTACAGAAACACTTTAGACAGTTATTGTTCCAGTTCTTGATTTTTATGAATGGTTTTGATTTTTATAAGATATTCTGTTAAGGATTACCCTTTCATTATGTCTTCTTTTGACCCATATTGATTGCATGTCAATGTGTTTAAAATCTCAGTAAATATGGTTAATCACAAAGGGATTATTGCTTTTTGGCATACTGATTCTTTTTGCTTAGAATAGGCAACGGAAATGAATCCTGCTTCAGGTGGCGAAAATATCCGCTGTGTTAGATTTTCAGATGCAGTCACTCTGGGAGAGACTTTGTTGGTACTAAAATATGACCGTGTGGCAAAATCAGCACATTTGTTTTAAATAAAGGATGTTTTATGGAGCTTTATGTGACATGACCTAAAAACCAGAGGTCAGTGCTTGTACATCTTAGATCTCATATTTTGTTTCTGTCATTAGAAACTGAATGATTTCACTCAGTCCCAGAGGAAGATAGAAAATGTTCTCTGTGTGATTAACAAACATTTTTAAATGAAATGCATTTTTTTGTTTTATTATCCTTTGTATGTGATTCTGATAAATGAATTGTTTGGTAAAGTCATTGATGTTTACCCATATTTCTTTTATGTAGAACAAATACAAGCTTGGTACCTTGAAAGTGGACACTTTATATTTGACATTGGTCTCTCTCTTCACATTTGAATATGTGCCCATAAAAGGTGTATGGGCATGCACTTTTATGGTGTATGACACAAAATAAATAAACTATTACTTACCTACTTATTAATATTTGATAATCACACTGTTTCTCCCCTGACCTTTAAAAAATGTACAAGCTTTTTCCCCTGAGGACATATGTAATTCCTAAATAAACAACAACAAAAAATTGTAACCCTGGAGAGAAATAATATTTGTTTTCCAATTTGAGCTAAAATTGTAATTTAAAGGGTTTCTGGGTTGACGAAGAGCTATTTTTTAAAGGTATTTGTTTTACAAGGATCTAATGCTAATCATCTCTTTAAATAGGAACTTGTAATGGCTGAATCAATCATAAGTCGCAGTTAAGTAGGCCAAAATACAAGAAAACATGCTTCTAAAATCAAATTATTGTATTGGAGTAAATTGACTGGAGTCAAAATAAGCAAAAGCAGCAGTATCCCGCATCCAATATCCACAAGATTCAAAATGCATGAAGGAATATTGCTCAAGAACACTTTAGAGCCTGAAAATAGAAAAATAAGGACCAAAGAGACAAAAGAGTAAATAAATAAATAAATAAAGAAGCCATAACTTCTGTGCAATACCATAAACATATGAATTTGAATTGATAAATGTAAAGAAAATAAATCAGCAAGATATGCTTTAGAAATGATTTTATATATTGAAAGATATAGTGGACCTGCTCAGTTATTATTGCAGCCTTAATTTACGTACACATTAAATGTGCTGTCATTTTTCCTTTTTATGTTTGTTGCCAGCACTTTGCTTGCACTTAAAGTGACAGTTTCTTTGAAAAGGTAGTATAGCACTGTCAACTGATCTGAATAATGTTTAGGTATTTGATTTGCAGGAGTGTTTTGTCTAAAAATAGGTTTGATGCTAAAACTAAGTTGAAGCTACAGTCTACTGCATTTGGCATTAATACATCCACTACAGTCATCTCAACACTTTATTATTTCTTTATTTCAATAATAAAGAAATAACCCTAAACTCATCTATTCTCCCTGGCCTTCAAAACCAGTCAAAGACAAAAGGTAAAGAACGGAAGATAAGAGTTGCAGCTAAATTTTAAAATTGTCGGGTTTTCAGTCATGCTATTAGCTTTTGATATCTCTACCAATTTTATGTTTGTCTTATTAGTTTTACTAAACTTAATTTTATTTCTGTTTTTTCATTTATCTACCTGTGATGTTGTTCGTTGTGAAGCACTTTGGTTAGCTGAGGCTGTTATAAATGTGCTACATAAATAAACATTGACTTGACCTGACTACCATCTTAATCAAATGGTTTCCACTGTCTATAGTACAACTCCCTGAAAGCTGTTGCACTGTCAGTGTGGCTATCAAAGGGTTGTTGTAAAGAACACACCATCCAAAAGGACAAAGACTGGAACTGAGTCATAACTCTAGAGAATCAGTTTATTAAGGAATAAAGATGAAGTTGCCCCTGATGCTGTCCTGGCAAAATAAACAATACCATTATATTTAAACAATCTTAAGAAACAAATTTCTATTTTGGATAAAGCGTAGTTAATCATCAGTGTTAAAGTACTGAGGGGTTCAAAGTAGACAGGATAATACAGAAATACTGCTAAAACTTTAGTCTCTATGCAAGTTGCGTCTAATATATAAGCTCCTGTATATTGTATTGAAATGACCATGTTGAAACTCTAGATAATGTTGATGTTCAACCCACTCAGCAGAATTTTCTCGGTTCTCAAATACTCAGGCGGATGGTTTAATACAAGCAAGTTTGTAAATTACTAATTTTCATATGTTGCAGCACCATAAAGGCAAGCAGAAAAGAAAAAGCTAACAGTCTTTAGTACTTTTCCCTTTTTTCCTTTAAATTACATGTTAAACGTTGACAACACTTAAACTTTGTCCTTTTTTTCCTCCATTATAAATGCTCTTGAAATAGGATACTTTGAACATCTGGGAGTCAACACCTCTTTGTCTCAGTGTTGCGTTTTAAAGTTGAACTGTAGCCTTTTCTTGTTATGTGGGATATTTACCCATTTTTGATGACGACATTAGTACAGGAAGTGACATACCACACTATAAGATAGTTTTAACATTTGATATTTTCAGACATCCTTATAATAACCCCTTGACAATTAATCCTAAGAAGGTAAAAAAAGAGATGTTCTCATCTGTGGTTTTACAATGGCTATACCCCAGAATAACACATTGACACAATTCACAGGTTTACTGGATGATGCCTTGTAATGTTTTGGAAGATGTGTGAAAAATGCTTTTTCTCCTCTCTCCTCATTCCTTTTCTCTCTGACAGATTTTTTTTCAGTCACTTTCTCTTTTTCACACTTGAAAACTGCAACACCATTTTGGTTTCCATTTAGTTACTTTCTCAAAAGGCAGAAACACACACACACGCCTGCACACACACAAATACACCTACACCTTCAGAAATAGAGGCAGAAGCTGCCTCACTGAATCTCTTAGCCCACATGTTGATAATGTCACCTCTTCAGTGTTTCTTTACCTTGTGCTAACAACCAAGCAGTTTCTCTCTTTCTTCTTTCTTGTCACCCTCAGTCTGTCTTTATTCTGGGATCAGTGGGATGTTTGAGAAGAACTGCCATTCTATGTAATTGCAATAGTTAACGGTGCCACACTATAATTTCACTCTTATATCTAGAGAGGGAAGAGAGTTCACGATCCATTAATATCACCACTCTAAATTATAAACTGCACTGAGCAGAAATATTGAATGGCAGGACACCAACGTAGCAGCAAAGTGCATCAAATAAAGAGATTGAGTTAGAATGTCATATCATTCTAAGTTGTCTGAATTTTGGCTTTAGCCAGAGACGTAACCATGCATCGGATGATGAACAGATTAAGTGTTCATTAGCTCCTCTGTAGCAAAGAGGAGTTACAGAAAAGTTAATCATTGTCTACAGCAGAGAACAACATGGTCAATCACTTTTTTTTTTTCATATAGATTTATGATAACCAAAAATCAACAGTACTGTAACAACAATAAATGAAGTTTGCTAAAAGATGACCAGGAAAAGAAAATGCATCTGTAAGACTGATAAGTGTGCAGAACCACAAGCCTCATATTTTGGGAGGACTTTTATGGCAGATACATGAATATGATTTGTTGAAAACCATCATGTGTATTTAGTGTTGTTGTTCTGCTGAAAGTAAAACCAACCTCCACCCCTTCTCAAGTCTTTAGCTACTTCTTGGGTTTTTATTGCAATATTGTATTCAGCTTCATCAATTTTCACATCAACTCTTGAGGTTTGTGGTTGTAAAGTGACAAAAATGTGGTAAAGTTCAATGAGCACTTTTATAAGACACTGTGTTTTAGCAAATAGTCTAATTCCAATTTTCCCTCAAGGGAAGTTTATTGCATTTTGATACTATATTTTTTCTTGCAAAAGTGCATTTATTTTTCTTTATTATTATTGCTTTAAAACGAGAACTGAACTCTTCAGTTTTGGAATAAGAATTCAGTGTAACAAAATGTGAAAAAGTGAAAGTTTGTGAATAAATTCTGGAAGCTTTGGACAAGTTGAAGTGTGTTTGTTATATACAGGGTCAGATTAATCTTTATAGTGTTATTTGCAATTTGAAAGCCAGAACCAATGCTGAACTCAAACAAAACAAATACAGCAAAAATGACCCAATTTCAATTACTTAATTATAAAGCCCTAGAGGAAATTATAAGTCAATTAAGTTCAAGTTCCTGCTGTCTGGATGTCCTACCCACACATTTCTTTAAGAAAGTCCTGCCTGTCATTGCTAATGATCTGATCCAAATAGTAAACTCATCACTATCATCAGGTGTTTTCCCTCAGGCTTTTAAAACAGCAGTAATCAAACCACTGATAAAAAAGAATAATCTGGACAAATTACTACTGCAGAATTACAG